>OMKR01007094.1:4436-15967 GCA_900302355.1 Cyttopsis rosea
TCAGGCCACTACCACTACCCGACCTTGCGTTCGTTTCTTTTGCAGGGATGGGTCTGGGTCAGGGATGTGCTGCCTCTCGGCTCCGACGGGGCTGGATGTGTAATCAGATGAAACGTACACTGTTTGGCTAAACGAGATTGCTGGTGTACAAATAATTGGATTCCATTAGACTAAGCAAGCAGCCCGCTCCCAGGTTAGCCGGGGAGCTAACAACTCGGCAGCCCCGTGGAGGTAATTGCGGAAGAGCGGCGGTGGTGTCGTTGCCCGACATTACGATGCAAGTGTTGCATAGTCGGGCGATCGAACGTTGTTGTTGGAAATAGCGAAAGACTTCGCGGGCCGATCGCGCGGCGTCTCGGATCTGGTCGGTTGTGATATAAAATCGGCTAGAAACGAGTCGCCCACGGGCCTTTCGGCAAAGCTAACTAGGTAGCGCGCTGCAAGATGGCGTTTGGCTGCATCTTGTCGGTTCCTCGGCGCTGTCTGCGAGTCGGGGCGGTTTGTCCGTTTCCAACAACTGGAGCGTCGGCGCAGAGCGAGGGATCCGTGCATAACTGCGTTTGACCGCAGGGACATTTCATACTGTACACGGTAGTGTTTTCTCCCGCGACCTTTAAACTCTAATTTGAGTAACAAACCGCTGCTCTGTGCTTTCGACGGCGGCGATTCAAATAGATGCAAACCCAGCGCTGTAGGCGAACCCCGGCGCTCAACACACAGACCCCGGCATGTTCCAGTCATTTGGCCATAAATACCAAGCACGTCTGTCTCGGGGCGTTTCATGACACCAGGCTGCTGCGTGTCGGTGTATTGTACAATGTTTGGATCATTCAGAGTGTTGTTATTATGACAGCACGTCTCTGTGAACGCAGAGTAAAATATTCCATTTATTTATTAATTAATTATGTTAAATGTTATTTTACTACTTTGTTCACACTCCCAGTTGTTGAAAGACGTCCAACCAGATGAGCGAAGCGGGGGCGTGTGGGCTGGTGTAATAATCCAGGCATTTTGTTTGTTTGTTTGTTTGTTTTTAAAATGATTTAAGCTTCATACTCATCCTTGTATTTAAATAAGAAAGCATATTTCTGAAGTCATGGCTGGCTTTGCCATCTGTTTTCATGCCGGAGGACGTGGGTAGGATTACTGGAATTGAGCTTTTAGGATTATGGAGTTGCTCAGCGATAGTGCTGGTTATGGTATTTTCTATGATCCAGCTTTAGACCTGTGAAGCGCTGCATTATCAGATCACTAGGTTGACTTTAGATTAGCGGCAGAGAGATGAGGGAGAGAGATGTGAAATCCGCTGTATATTGTGGGATTATCCGCCTTTTGTTTTGGTCCCATCATGTGGATAAAGTTGTCCGCTCGTTTCATTGGATATGTCGACTGGGGGCGATGTGACACATGTGGATGTCTGCAGCTACTTCTGAAATGCAAAAATCCAGACGAACCAGCTTGTCTTTAAAGTAAAAAAAATCTTAAGTGGTGAACGGGCATAAAATCTACAAATCGGTGAAAGTGTCAGAAGTACCTCTGGCACCGGGGAGCAGCAGGCGCGGACTAGCATTAAGAGACCTGGAAGCATTCAGTAAGACGCATCTCCAGGGCTGTTTGCCACAACCCATTGTTCATCATACAGTCAGCTGACCCCGATCAGGCGCTTGGAAAAGGAGAAGTGATGAGGCAGAGTCTGTCCTAACTGCAAGCATTTATAGAAGTTATTAGAAAATATTCTTAACAGGGGTAGAGAATATGTATCTTTTCCAATGTAATTTCCCTTTTTTGAATCGGTTGGTTTGAATAAATACAAGATTCGGAAGTTATAGTATTGTAAATCACTTGTAATGTTCCAAATTAACTGACATTTTTACAATTTAAGAAGTAGATCAATATAGTTTATGGCTCTGCTGTCGAAGGACTGCATAAGGACTTCACATTTAAATAGAATTACCTAGAATTACCTACCATACACAACCAAGCTATTCATTTTTATCCAAACTGGTTGTATTGGGTTGAGAACTACATTGTTTTAAATTTCAATACTGCGCACCTTAATTCAATTTCTATTCCATATTGTCACACACATGCATATTGGTAATTACAGGGCTCCAGACTAACTTTTCCACTGGTAGCACTGGTGCGACCAAGTTTCTCAGTTGGTCGCACCAGCACATGATTTGGTCGCACCCTTTTTTTTTTTTTTTTTTGGTAGAGCATAGTATTAATGAATGACCTTGCATGCTGATGAACAGTTGTCTTAATTTGCATACCCTAGTTTTGCATTGATGTAAAGATTGACAGTGACTCGAGACTTGATATTTGCGAAAAATTGTGTCTGCCACGAGCAGTGGCTGACAAAATGGGTCATGTTCTATTATGTAATTTTAAACGAAAACATAACAAAAATGTTATCAAATGAAGCAAAGCATAACAACAGCATGTATGTTTTTACATTTACTCTAAAGTTTTTACTTTTTATTATGTTGTATTTAATTACCTTGGTGCTTGATCTTGTGTTATACTGCTGCACATTATAGAGCTGTCAAACGATGGTTCGATATTTGAATGCTATTTGAATTATAAAAATAAATGACATTCAAATCTGAAAATTAACATTCGAAAAAAATATGCAATGTTTCAGCAGAATTTTTTAAATATTTTTAATAAAAATGTTGCAGGCATACATCCACATACATCCACTTTGTGCACGCAAGTGATTGAGCTTTGTCCGTGCGCTGCTCCATCCGTTGCGTCTTGTTTTAATTGCCGAAGGACATTGGACGATTTTTTTTAAATAAATTTTTGTATCTTCAGCTGAGGAGGTGCAGGGACAGCTTTATGCTCAATCAATTTAAAAAAAAAAAGTTTAAAAAAACAAATGCACGCAGTGTTCTGGAAGAGACGCGGTCCGGACTCTACAGGTGTTCCGGGCTCTGCCAGCAGCACACGCAGTGCACCCAGGCCCGGGACGGAGCACCGGGTCTCATCGGGGGGCATCGCGGAGGCTCGGTTTTTCTATTCCATTTTTGGGGGTTTTCTAAAATCTCACAACAAAGAGAGCGACTGAGACAGTATTCCGTTTACGCACGGTTGCGCTGTGTCCCGCATGCAGCGGAGGGAGGGGTGGGTGTTAGCGGAGATGTACGGAGGGAGGACGGAGCGGAGAATTGCTCTGATGCATCTGATCGCATTGATTGGGTGGGCAAGACGCACGTTTCATTGGCCATGGTGTCACTCCCTCTGATGGTGTCACCCGGTGCCAAATACGATGCCACTGATGCACTCGCACAAATGCGACCACGTGAAAATTTAACTCGCACACTCTCAAAAAATGGAATACAAAAATATAGATTTAATAGCTTTTAATTGATAAAGCATCTCAGCACAAGGTTAAATGGCATGAGGTAGAGAAGATTATCAGTCTCCCCCTGAAGCCCTCTGACCCAATTTGTCCACTGTGCATGCGTCAGGTAAGGTGATCAAGGGTTGAGTGAACTGAATGGCACATTGCCATTATCCCAGGAAATAGTTTTGATTTCATTTTGATTTCTGGTTATATATTTGTCACACTCCTTGATGTACTGTTTGCAGAGAATACATGTTTTTTGTTTTAATTGCTATATTCTATTGAGAATGACAAGAGTGCATCTTTTTTTTTTTTCTTCCAAAGTGTTATTTTATCTATTGGAAAGTACTCGTATTGTGAGATATTCAGCATATTTTGACAATTATATTTTGAGAATAACAAGCTTCTTGTTTTGCAACTAGGTCATTGGAGATGTCATTTCTGGCCATCACAAGTCATACTTGGATGCTACCTTAAACTAAGCTTGAGTTTCAGTAAAGTTCATTTGAGTATTAATAGAATTGTTGTTTTGTTAGCTGTGGACTGCAGCCTTGCACTTGCACTAGACTGGCAAATAATTGTTTAAGCACCATTATAATGTGAAATAATTAAAAGTTGGTTTTAAATGATCACAATAATCAAAAGGAATTTTACATGATTATCAAAATAAATCCCAATAGCTCCCTATGAATTTAAAATCCCACGTTAAAGTATCCAATTTATGTTCAATTGCATTGAATTTATGTGGTTGTAAATAAAATACAAAAAATACAATGATTCACTACACGATACCACTGACAGACTATAAATGCTCATATTGATGAACCAACCGTCCCCAGTAAAACCCTTCATTACTTAAAATAAGTCTCAACATATTGGCTGCTTGGATGAATAATAGAATAGAATTTGTATTGATATATATGTGCAATGGATGCCTTAGAATTATATCCAGAAGGCCCGAGTATTCCATGGATTGAGTAAATCTGGATAATGCCTGCTTTTCAGATCACTGGCAACTCATGCTTAACTGGATTTGTCTGGTAATCTAAATTGTGTGTTGGGATAATGTCAATGACACGGTGAGGTGTGCACATAGGTCTGAAGTGTGAGGCGGCTAATGCAGACATTTCAAGTGGCAATGTAGGTGAATGGAATATGGGTTAGGTTTTAACACTAATATTGGGCTATTTTAGAATGTCTAGAGAAGATGTGACTTTGTCTGGACATGGCTTAGTGATGCATTTATTGATTTCTAACTTAATTCTTGTGGTTTACTTGTTTTACAGATCAGCAAGTGTCCCGGCAGCTGGAGTAAGGTAATTACAGAAACTGAGGAAAATGAGTGAACTGGACCAATTACGCCATGAGGCAGAGCAGCTCAAAAATCAGATCAGAGTGAGTGCCCTATTTTTTTTCTATATTTTCTTCCTAGTTTACCGTTAATTACAACTGTTTAGAGCTATTGTACAGAAAGATGCAATTTCCCTGAAATTAAAGATGATGAAATGTTAAACTGCTTGTTTCAGGATGCCAGGAAAGCATGTGCAGATGCCACGCTATCACAGGTAACCTCTAACTTCATAATCCAACTTGCTTCCATTAGGATGGACTGATATTAACCAACTTATTCTATATATTTCAGATCACAGCCAATATTGACCCAGTTGGGCGAATTCAAATGCGTACAAGACGAACCCTAAGGGGACATCTGGCTAAAATCTATGCCATGCATTGGGGAACAGATTCTAGGTAAAGGAAATGTTATTTAAAAATGGTTTAGGTTTATGGTTATGTCAAACAATGTTACATAAACAAATTGTAATTTATTGAATTCCTATAACAAGGGTGGTCAGTTTTCTTTTTCTTTTTTAATGGATACAAGATTTGTTTTGAATGGCAGTGTTCAGTGCTTATTCTATAGCTTGAACCTAGACTCGGGACCAGTAACTATTCTCAATTAATATCCGACTCCTTTTGCAGGCTCTTGGTCAGTGCCTCCCAAGATGGCAAACTTATAATTTGGGACAGCTATACCACAAACAAAGTAAGTCCACCACACTAGAGAAAGTTGGTTTGAGTGGCTAGACTGTTTCCAGTTAGTAATGTTATTGGCCCATGGTCCTCTACATTAATGCTCTTTAGGGTGTTAAGTTCAAAGGATTCAATCAGAATAGTGACTACAGAACAAATTACATAGCTGACATTAACTGAAGTCAACAAATGGTTAATATGATTTTGATTAGAGCAACAGGTTTTATCGTTTTGGTTATAATTATTAATGTTGTCATAATCACCTACAGAGCATGCTGCATTTTTGAGCTATTTCAGGATTTTTTTTAATGGCACTACCTGCAACAATTTCTTCAGCACTAAAGTTTCAAGTTCTTGTTAAAGCGGTACTTGCCAAAAGTGACCTGATCGTCCAACATGGCATGCTCACTCACAGGGAATAAAACCATTTATTTACACTCGTTGAGCTTCTTTGTGACTGAGTAATGAAGCCTTTTGATGATAAGTCGATTGAGCAAGCTTTTGTTAGAGCGGCTACGTTGACTGATGATAGCTAGTGTCGGTGAGAATCTGTTTTAACACTGGTTGCCATGGTGCGTCAAATACACAATATTCAATGACCAACTACCACCCCCCATCTTTAGTTTGGAGAAATTTTGAGGGGAAAAGCAGGGATTGGGTGGCGGTGACCTCTTTAATATCAGAAATGGTGTTTAACAATTTAAAATGTATATCTGCCATAAAAATGCAAGATAAACTGTTATCTCTGTCTCCTTGTAGGTTCATGCCATTCCTCTTCGGTCTTCTTGGGTCATGACCTGTGCATATGCACCATCAGGAAATTATGTGGCCTGTGGGGGTTTAGATAACATCTGCTCCATTTACAACCTGAAAACTCGTGAGGGGAATGTACGTGTAAGCCGTGAGCTCGCTGGACATACAGGTATAGTCAATGTTATTTTAGCATCTTTGTTGGATTAGAATTTCACAATATCAGGAATTAAAAATGCTTCTTGTAAACGGAAAGTGTGTACATTTATACAAGTAAGTACAAGTAAATGGTGGAAAAACAAAAGTGCGTCATATTTTGGCCGGACACAATCAGTTGAACCGTTTTTTTTGGTGATCATCTTGACGAGATGTAGAATTGGTTTTTTGAAATTGTTGCTGCAGCTGAGAATGTTCTAAACGCACGGTATTTGCGGTGTCATTTTCAGAGATATAAGCTTCCTGCTCTGACGCCAAGTACCTTGGTGTGCTCTACTCAGCCCATATAGGGGTTTATATTTTCTCTATTGGAAAACTTAAATCATTCCATTTTCTCTTCACAGTTCTCATGGCAAAATGATTGTAATTAGTGAGTGTGTATTATAGCATAATTTAATGTGAGGAGTGTCTTTAACAAGGAATTAACTTTTTTTTTTTATAATGAATGATTCCATATCAGCCATCCCTAGCCTTTTGTACCAAATGTTTCTCTTGCATAATATATGCAAAGCAAGACAAATATAAGTTGTCTCAAATATGTTTTTATTATCATATAATATAATAATATATATTAATGCCTGCTAGACGATATTGATATTATCATTTTTGTTGAAGATTGAGCATGAAATACTATCAGATTGAACTTTTGAGGTACTCAACAATTTAAGTGTGCCATTGTTGTATAACTTCCTAAAGCAATGCAAACAATTTTATCACTGACAGTCCTTCATATTTTATCTTTTATACTGACAAATATACATTTTGTGAATACTAGGCTACCTTTCCTGCTGTCGTTTTCTGGATGACAACCAGATTGTTACAAGCTCTGGAGATACAACTTGGTATGTAAAATGATTCAACTCTTGCTCACATTGATTTGTATTTAAATTTATTTAAAGTAAAAATAAAAAAATAAAAAATAAAAAAAACATTGAACTTGTCAAAAAAAAATTTTGCAGTGCGCTTTGGGACATTGAAACCGGTCAGCAGACAACCACATTTGCAGGACACACAGGCGATGTCATGAGTCTTTCATTGGCTCCTGACACAAGGTTATTTGTCTCTGGTGCTTGTGATGCCTCTGCTAAACTCTGGGATGTCCGAGAGGGCATGTGCAGACAGACATTCACAGGCCACGAGTCTGACATCAATGCCATCTGTGTAAGTAGTGTTGAATGAAATACGTCAAACTGTCTGACCACTGACACATCTTTAGTATATGTATTATTTTTAAACAAACCTGCAATATGTGCTTTGCTTTCTGGTATAAATATTTTCTTTCTTTGCAGTTCTTCCCCAATGGCAATGCCTTTGCCACAGGCTCTGATGATGCCACCTGCAGACTCTTTGATCTGCGTGCTGATCAGGAATTAATGATCTACTCTCATGACAATATTATATGTGGCATCACCTCTGTCGCATTCTCAAAGAGTGGCCGTCTCCTTCTGGCCGGATACGATGACTTCAACTGTAACGTGTGGGACACACTAAAGGCTGACCGTGCCGGTTAGTAGTCTTATATTTGCATTTCACATTAAACACATCTTATGAAAGATACATAATCTCACAAAAAGTGGCTAATGAATCAATAAAATGGATATATAATTATTATTTTACCAAGTTCACTAAAAGATTTATTGAATTAAATGAAATTGTGATTTAATTAAAAATAAAAAAATAAAATTTCCCCCAGGCGTTTTGGCTGGCCATGACAACCGTGTTAGCTGCCTGGGAGTTACTGATGATGGTATGGCCGTTGCGACAGGATCCTGGGACAGTTTTCTGAAGATTTGGAATTGAAGCCTGAAGGTGCTCTTTTTTTTCCTTTTTTTTTTTTTTGCAACTCCCTTTTCAAACATGCCTTTCTAGCCTCTTTAAATTTGTAAATGTTTGTAAATGTTGTTGTTTTTTTTTAAATAGGTGTCACAAAAGGGGCCCTGCTTGAAGCAACATTTAATATTGCAGTTTCATGTCAGTTTAAGGAAGAAATTATTCATTTTCTGACCAAAAATTTGGCCTTTGGCATTCTCCCCATTTTATGTATTTGTTGCAATGACTAATCAAACTACTTTTAATTAAATGCCATCTAATTTGAAGTTGCTCTCAAACTGTAGGAATGAAATTGACCACTAGGTGTCCCCACTAAATTCTGTCTTTTTCAGTCCTGACTTTGATTTCTTTCTTTCTGTAGATGTTATTTTACTCCAAAGTTGACTGGAAGACCATTGCAACTTCAGAATGTTATATTTCACAGCATCTTCAACACTGTTTAAACTGACTTGGGCACCACGAAAACTAAGGGAAACCAATGCCTTTCCTACACAAAGAAGAGCACAATTGTTTATCACTTAGCTAAAAAGAGGATCTCGTGTGGTATCAAATCAGAAACTTGTGCATTCCTTCTTGGACCATTTATGTTACCTTGAAAGAAAAAACAACACTATCATCCCATGCAAATGTATGTGTCTTGAAAGCAAATGTTGGAGTGTAATTGTACAAATTATTTAACTATTTTTTCCTTTTTTTTTTTTTTTTTTTTTTCCTTTTTTTTTTAAGAATTCTATTCCGATGGTTTGTTCTTGATGGCTTTCTTTTTGTCATATTTCCTTGGTGGTTTTAGATATGTTTTGAAATTAAAGCTTATCTTTCTAATCTAGTTTAATCATGTACGAAAGATGAAAGAAAACATGCAGAAGCAAAAGCTTAATCAAATTACACGAGCAGCTTTCAAAATGTCCATGATGTATTTATATACTAGCTGTTTTATTTTCATCACAGCTTTTTGCACATGAAGAAGCTTTGCCTCTCAACTAATACTATGTTAACTAACCAAGCACATGCTATAAGTTGTGATGAATGCTCATTCCAGTACAAACAGAGTTATAAGTAACTATCCAGTTAATCCCCTTAATTCTTGTACATGCCTTTTGACTTTGGGTGGGAAGGGTTGGGTTGGCCAGGTTGGGTGCTGAGATGATTGGGGCATGGCTGGTTTTTATTATATGGATGGGAAGGGGTTGTGCTTAAGTATCCACTTTGAGTGAAACACCTTGCCTAAATAGACACTTCCTTTGCTCGGGACTGCAGTTGCAACTCTGAATGAAATGTATAAAGCAATGTCTGAAAATAGTGGTCTAAATTTTTAAGTTAAAACATTCTAATTTTGTCTGCCATGAGTTAATTTAGATGTGCATGCTGTAGACTTGCTTTCAATGGTGCAAAGATCCTAGATCTATCTTTCTCAAAAGGAGAGTAACCTATCGATTTAATTTGAACTTGATAGCAGCCAAATATTTTTTTTGGCTCAACTCCGCAAACATTTACTAATACTGGTAATGCTATGCACCAGAGTGAGCGAGAAAGTACTTAATATTGACTGCATACTTAGTGTAAATTATGCTTACCGGTTCTAATGATGCCAATTTATTTTGTAATCAAAACAATCATTGTGAAATCTTTCCCCTTTCCGGTCCTTCCTCTCCTTGAATTTTCCACTCATTGGAACAATCCTCACACACTGTCCATATTGACGTTTGTTTTATTTTTTACTTTTCTCCTCAGTCTTAAGTCAGAAAGCATCTGAATGACAGGAACATTTCACTGTATACAGAAGCACTTTTGTTAAAGTTGTGACCATTTTCACTTTTCTTTTTACTGCAATGATGTACAATATATGTGATGTATTTGTGTGTGGCCACAAGTGAAAATGCAATTCAACTGAGGTGGATTCCCTTTTCTCTTTCCATTAATGAGATAGAGCTCTGCACCCTTATGTACCTTTTCACTTTTGTATTTTATTTCAGTCTGTTGGTGTTCCACCGTGAGCTGGATGCAAGATAGATACTGTACTAAATTGTACTGTTATTGAACATGTAATAAAAAGCTGTTTGAGATGTCCTTTTCTGGTCCACCTGACTCGAATTTCACTCTCGTGACCGAAGGCCCGTGCGCGTCCTCAGCACCGTAGCGCCTCCGCTTGCTGTGGGCACCCGATGAATAAACATGCCCAGTGGTGTGACGCGATTTCCTTAATTTTCCAAAAGAAGGAAACTAATTTTAGATCAAGACGTGTCGGCCGAGAGGCCTCATCGGAGCTTTCCTGGATTTAGCGAACAAATGCACTCCGGCTGCGCTGAGGCGTGAGGTGACGACGAGCGGCGGGTTTAGTTTAGTTTTTAAAACGATCGGAACCTGGGTTGCCGCGGCCACAGTTAACTAACGTTATTTGGCAGCCGTCACGGTGGTAAATATATTTGACCGGTTTTAGATTTACCTGTCGAACGATTTGACCGTCACCAGAAGGAATGTTCATTACGCGGCAGAGATGGCGTATCAACTTTGCGATCTCAACATTTGGTTTCACAACAATGGATCCAAAGTGCACAGTCAGCCCCTGCTGAGGGGCCGCCCGTTGTTCCGAAACGGCAATAACCTGAAACATGTCGGATTTGAGCTGGTTCGGTTAAGTTTAGGTGTAAGGTTAGAGATGGTTAAGTTTAGGTGTAAGGTTGGAGATGGTTAAGTTTAGGTGTAAGGTTGGAGATGGTTAAGTTTAGGAGTATGGTTAGAGATTAGGTGTAAGGTTAGAGATGGTTAAGTTTAGGTGTAAGGTTAGAGATGGTTAAGTTTAGGTGTAAGGTTGGAGATGGTTAAGTTTAGGTGTAAGGTTAGAGATGGTTAAGTTTAGGTGTAAGGTTAGAGATGGTTAAGTTTAGGTGTAAGGTTGGAGATGGTTAAGTTTAGAGATGGTTAAGTTTAGGTGTAAGGTTAGAGATGGTTAAGTTTAGGTGTAAGGTTAGAGATGGTTACGTTTAGGTGTAAGGTTGGAGATGGTTAAGTTTAGGTGTAAGGTTGGAGATGGTTAAGTTTAGGTGTAAGGTTAGAGATGGTTAAGTTTAGGTGTAAGGTTAGAGATGGTTAAGTTTAGGTGTAAGGTTGGAGATGGTTAAGTTTAGGTGTAAGGTTAGAGATGGTTAAGTTTAGGTGTAAGGTTAGAGATGGTTAAGTTTAGGTGTAAGGTTAGAGATGGTTAAGTTTAGGTGTAAGGTTGGAGATGGTTAAGTTTAGGTGTAAGGTTAAAGATGGTTCTTCCTCAAACGGCGTTAGTCCCGCCCATGCCGCTGATTGGTTAATCGTCAGTCCCCCGCGGCGCTCATTGGACCGAACGTCTTTTCAACCGGAGAAA
>OMKR01007113.1:2789-17106 GCA_900302355.1 Cyttopsis rosea
TGATGAGGCCCTTACCCGCGCCCGAGACGGACGACGAGGACGGGCCTCCTCTCAGCCCCGCCTCGCCGCCCAAGGAGCGACGCATCGAGCCTAAGAAGAGGCTGGCCGACTCTGAGGAGGAAGAGGAAGAAGACGAGCCAGCCCCCCCGAAGAAACACAAGAAGGACAAGAGCAGGGAGGCGGGCAAGCACAGGAAGGAGAAGGCGGAGGAGGGGAGGAAGAAGAAAGGGAAGAAGGAGCGGAGGGTGGAGTCGTCGGAAGATGAGGCCACCGCACCTCTGGAGAAGGACATCACCGACAAGCTGCCGGAGTCCAGGATAGAGGATGCGGCCGAGTCCGCCGGCAAGTCGTCGGAGAGGGCGCGGCTTGAGGACAGAACCAAGCAGAAGAAGGTGAAATCGGAGCTGAAGCTGCAGGGCATCAAGGACCTGATCCAGGACAAGAAGGGCAGGAAGCCCGAGGCCTCCACGCCGCCGCACCGGGACGGCGGCCTGCCCAAACTCAAGCCGAGCTCCAAGGCCCGCGAGGACACCACGCCGCTGTCGTCCGACTCCAGCGACGGCTCCACCCTGCACAAGAAGTCCAAGAGTAAAGGGCACGGCGGCGCCTCGGCCCCGCCCAAGGCCCCCTCCTCTTCCGCCTCCTCGTCTTCCTCCTCGTCCTCTTCCCTGGCACCCACCTGCAGCAGCAGCAAGGCGAGGGAGGAGGAAGTGTCGAAAGAGGAGGCGGCGGGATCCACCAACCTGTTCGAGAAGTTTCTGCTGAACTGCGAGGCCAAAGACCGAGTTCCCCGCCGGCACGCCGCGCACCCGCCCGCCACCCCAGAGGCCAGCAACAGCAGCAGCAAATCCTCAAAGGTAGTCAATGATTCCTAAACCGATGATTCACTTAAAGCAATGAGCAAATATTATTTTGTTTATTTTGTTTATTTTCAGTCGATCAACGAATAGATTATTCCACAGCTGAATATTTGACCGCTGAGTCCCAAAATAGCTTCTTCTTATTTTTGTTTATTTATTTGTTTTATGTATTTTTCCTCCAGCTCATTGGGAAGATTGAGAAGAAGGCCAAAACAACCAAAGAGTCTCCGGTTCAGAAAGCAGATTCCGACAGGACGGACAAATCCAAGCAGCCGGAAGGTGAGGAGCATCCTGAACACTTTACAGAGTGAATGACTTCATAATAACAATAAATATATAACAACATAAATAATAACAACATTCATATCGCAGATATGGTTTGTAGTTTACAAACTACCGCAATCACTTTATAAACAGGAGTAACTTTGATGAGGAACCAACTTAAACACACTACAAATTTAAATCTGTCATGCAAAGCTAATTAGGTGACTTTTACTATAACATTTTAATATACAGTTTTTTTTGTAATTTAACGATTACTTAGATTAGTTAATCAATTGGTCCGTTAATGTTAAATCAAAAATAAAATGTTCCTGATTCCTAAATGGGATAAAGTGTTATCTTACCTCAACTTAAATAAAAATTACAGAATTTAATGAATTTGAACATGAACAGATTAAAGTTAATTTCACAAGGACCGTATTAGGATAACTTGTGTAACGGTGTATATCAGATCATATACACCATTTCTTGTTGCATTTAGGCGCTTTAAGGTTTCCGCTGTTCCTCCTCCAGGCCCCAGAACCGGTCAGAGTCACGGCTTCAGCCTGGACAGAGAGGAGCGCGAGGGGGAAGACTCGGCTCCCCGACCCAGGTTTGGGGAGGAGCGACGAGAGCGCTCTGAGGAGGCTCAGCGCTCCGGCTGGGAGAGGAGAACCTCCACCGATGACAAGAGGTGGAAGAAGAGGGAGGACAGCGAGCCCCGACTCTTCATCACCTGTGACGACAATCTGGACCCCCAGGACCCCCTGGAGGGCGGCGACAAGTCCGGTACGCTGCATTGTGGGCTCGTCTGGTGCTTTGTTCCCGAAAAGGCTTTTTGGCATTGACGGGACCTTGGAGTGTTTTTGGCGGGAATGTGAAAGTGCACGGGATCTGACATGGTGTAATCACATCCCATAGAAAAGCAGTCACAAAAATGGTCGCGTCTCTATCCAAATTATATCTTTTCAATCAGTTTAATTAGTTCTAACACGTTTCATAGACAAGCGCGTACATTCCAGGGAAGGAGCAGTGTGTTTGGAAGAACAATGAACTTATTAAGAGCTTGTTTGGCTAGAAATATAATCCTTTATGTGAATGAACTTAATAATATAATAATAATGTTTATTTATTATTATTATTATTAATAAATAATAATAATAATAATAATAAAAAAGATGCCTTAATGCTATCTGCTGTGAACTCTTAAGTGGTTAGGACAGCTTTGATCTTCTTCTAAATCCTGGTGGAGATAGGAGTAGTTTCCTGGTTAAAGACAGTGGATAAAATGCTTTTAATCCTAAACGTAAAAGTAGAACCGAATTTGTGGAGAGTTATGACCAATTTCCTACTCTGAGCCGCTTGATAAATATGGCTGAGGGAGTGAATGAGTTTGTTTCGATTACTGTATCTGAATTTCCCCTGTCTTTTCCTCTAGACAAGGGCCCAGCCACTCTGAGTTTGGGAATGGATCTCAACCTGGACTGGATGACGCTGGAGGACTTCCAGAAGCATCTCAACGGAGAGGATGAGATACTGACGGGTCCACCCTTATCTCCAAGTGAGTAGATGTGGTGACACCACAGTGTTTTCGGGCAGAATTGACCCTCACACTGCAAATTTTCTCAAAATCACCCAACTGGGTTTCCACGGGTCACAGAATCACTGGAAAGTCAGGGAAGTTATAAAATCATTTTTTTGCCTTGGTCATGGAATATCGTGGAAGTAAGTCTCCTTACTGCATTTTGTAAAACGAAAAAGAGCTTTGTACAGTTTGTCAGTATTAAAGGTATTTCACACAATGATAAATGTTGTTTCATACTGATTGTATATAAAGGGTCCATGCCACTATGAAGCTGCTAATTGATTTTATTTATCACGTTTACATTGTGTAAAAACTCAAAGATGACTTAATTCAATAGACGTAGATGAATTTCCCCTGGCAATAAGAATTGTGACTATGACTAAGCGACCTTGGCGCTTCTGTCCAAAGCAACTAGTAATTTTGACGGCATGACTCTCATTCTACCCTTTTGGCATGTAGAAATACAAGTGGTTGTTAATATGTATTGGTTATTAATCTTAAATGTGCTTGAATGGGTTTTAACCTTTTTTCCACTGCTACTCCAGGTGAACTGCGAGATGCTGTGAAGAGTGGGGACTACATGTCTGTTAAAGTTGCACTCAATTCCAAAGAAGACTACAATCTGGACCACGAGGTCAGTTATTCAGCTGTTTCACAACAATGTGAACCTAAGAACTGTCCTCTTTTTGATTTTGGACTTTATTTTGAAATATCAAAACAAACAAAAAAACAAAATCGTTTTTAATTTTTTGTTTCATTTATCAACTGATGGTTGTTCTTCACGACATGTAAGATGGGTTTCTATACTACACTGTGAGCATAGTCTCTCTAGGTTACACCTTGGCTGCCCCAAGCACGTATGTGGGAGTGATTGTATGAGTGATTGTCCAGTCCCATGCGTGATGGAATTATGTATAAAGTCAGGGCATTTTTGGGGGGGGAATTGTATGCAGTGAGAGTCATAGAATTGTATTTATTTATTATTATTTTTGAGAGAGGAACTATGGTTTTTAGAAACTATGGAAAAATGATGGAATTTCTTCTTTTGGTTTATATTGGGAAACCTATAAGTAAAACGCAGCTGATGCATCACTGCCCTAACATACATTGCTCTTCTTTCAAAGCAAGTGATGTATAAGGGACATATGTATATGATAATAGTGATTGTGGAAGGAATTCCATAGCAAGGCACCTATAAGGTTTGAAGTTTTAATACCAAAGAAAAACAATACTAAAAACTGAAATGACCTGGTTGTAAATATTTTAGTATAGTTCAATTCAATTTAAATCTTAACTAATACAGTTTCTCCACATTACTGTGAATAGGCGAGGTTAAACAGAAAGCAGACATCCCAAAGAAAATTAAATATGCACACAGGTAGGACATTTTTTGTGTGTTTTGCTGTGTATTCACTGAAAAAGAGCATTGATATACTTAAACCATTAGGATTAAAAATCCCTTATACAGATTACTGATTCAGATGCTCACCCATACACTGGGTTGATTTGGATTGGTTTGGTTTGAACACAAGCGTTGGCCTTTCCCTGAAATATGTCAAACATTGTGTTGTTTAGTCACACATCCTAAAGAACTCAGGGTGGGAAATTATACAATACACCAAGTAGAACACCACTTCAAAGACTATTTATAGTAATGCTCAAGTCCGTTTATGACCATTCAAAAACCACAGCACAGAGTTGAAGTTCCAGGGTTTTTTTTTTTTTTTTACAACCTGCTGAAATTGGGACTCACAAGGACATTTCACAGCCAAGCACCAATCTATCTCTTCAAGTTATACACCTACAGAGTGGACTGTTTTGTGACTAATTATCCAGAGCATCAGGACTTTACCATTACCAGGAACAAAGGTAAGAGTGTGTCTGCAACTGATTTTTATCTTTGTGGAAATATATCACCAGGACTCTATATTTGTCAGTAATATATAAATATTGCTAATAATCTATTTTTGTAGCACTGTTAACTAAATTTAGATTATTTTACAGAAGTTGGTTCATTTTCTGTGACATTCTAAGAAAAAGTGCAGCCTAGTAGGAGGAGATACTTACAAATCTGTCATAAATTTTTCACTCACAATGGCACAATTCTATTTGTGCGTGTGAATGTCTTGAAACTACAATCACTACATTATTAATAACTAATAACAATAATTATAATAATATAATATAATAATTAATAATTACATTATACCTGACAATATTTAAGAGCATACATTGGAAACTGTATGTGGTCCTTTCTTGCAGACAAAAGAAGAATAAAATCAAGACCAAGAATACAAGGAACATGAAGCGATTTGACAGAAAGCTTTCTCCTATGCAGGTACATATATGCTTTCAGAACATATGTTGTGTTATCATTCTCATCATTCTAATAGCATAAAAGAAGCAGCCCATTGCTATGCACTAAGAATGGTCATGGCTGTATGGCGGAAATACTTTTGTTGTTTTTAGCATATTTTACACTTATCTGTGATGGTGTTTAAAGTTATGGTGGTTGGCAGCTACCCAATAAGCCTAACAGTATTTTTGTAAGTGATTGATCAGAATTTATTATGTTAATTCTTTGGCCTAAGCCAGGCTTGGCTTTTAATAATTCAAAGTGTTTCCTCAGCCATCCTGAAGTAAACGACCAGTTTCCTGGTTTACAAATTGTGACATTAAAATGAAAGTTATACAAAACTAACTGCTGGTGTACCCAAGACTGAACAATGTAATTTAAATCTATATCTGTTTTGTCAGGCAAGTCACAAATGTAGGTCTAATAGAACTGCGTATTCTGTTTTGTACTTTATCGTATCCATGCGGCATTTCATCCGACATCCCATCACTGAACATTCTTGGTCTGACATTGACAATGGCAAAACGTTGTAGTCGCTGCTTGATCCCAATAAAGCCATTAACTATTTCTTGAATGGGTCACATGTGCTGTTTGTACTGACAGTGTGAGACGTCTCCGTTTTTGTTTTGTTTTATCCATACCAAAGTCAGGCATACGGATAATGTGTGGCCATTGCGTTTACTTCTTTGAATGAGCTTGAATCTTGTGAATGAGAAGGGGCTTTGCCAAGGTGCCCATGCATTACACTGCAAATGAAGGCTTCAGTTGATTTCCAGAGAACATTTATCTTTAGCTTTTCTAATTTTGAGATCATTTCAAATTGCCCTAGTTAGTCAAATGTCTGTAATGTTTTCAATATATAATCTTATTGACCCTTAGCTCAAAATTGGTTAAGTCTTACATATACTTGTTTTCTTACAGGCTGAGGAGTGTTCTGTTGAGGAGAGAAGATCATATGAAGCAGAGAAGAGTTTGATTGAGGAGAGGAGCTCACACGATGCTTCTAGTTTTAATCTTGGCATGGAAAGCACAAGACAGGAAGAGGCCACATTGAGACACAATGATGACATCCTGCAAGATTTGCATGGGCAGATCAATGATTTTAATATACCCAAGGAACTTGCCAATACAAAAAATGCATTTGACACACAGCGAAATAGACACGGCAACAATGACAGAGATTCATTGTGTTTGACATCTGAGGGAGTCCGGATGCGGATGCCAGTGGGCAGAAATGACTCTTTACCTGATGATATGGGTTTGGGTTTTGAAAATGAGAGTTCAAGCAGCGATTCAGATGTGAATCCAGCTAGGGAATGTTCCAGCTCCACCAGTGATGACAGGAGACAAGATGATAAGCCGATGCAATCAGCTGTTGAACAATGTCACATTAAGGAAGAGACCCTCGCAAGTGACGAGGCGGAAGACGCAGAAGGTGATGATCCACACATCGTAGATGAACCTTCAAATAAAATGAAGAGTGCAAAATGTAAATTGGTCCGCCACAAGAAAAACAAGGAGCGAAAACAACCAACGCGAACTAGCTTGCGGACATGTAAGAAAGTGCTTGATACAATGTCAAGTATGGTAGAGGAGGATGACGAAAAGTTGTGTAAGAAGCACTTCTGCTTATATTGCAAAACACCTTTCTCACGATTAGTGAGGCATTTGGAACGCAAACATTCAGACGAAACTGAAGTGGCCCACGCAATACATTTCCCCAAGGGCTCCAAAATAAGACTAACCTTACTTGATCAAATTTGCAACAAAGGTGATTATGAACACAATTGCAAAGTCCTCAAGAGTGGAGAAGGGGACATTGTGACAAAGAAACAGCTAACAGATCCCACTTTGTCTGTCCGAGACTACCTGCCTTGCCAGCACTGTTTCGCATTTTACCGTAAAACCGATCTATGGAAACACGAGAGGTCTTGTAAAGTGAGAAAAGCGGATCAGAAATCACAACCAGGGACAAAGAAATCCAGAGTCCACAGCGCCGCCTCTCGACTTCTTCCGATGTCTGAGTTCTTGACGGGAGGCTGTGAGGAAATAATCCACATCATGCATCAAGATGACATCTCTAGACATGTCAGGAATGACCCCCTTATTTGTAAATATGGCACTGCACTGTCTGCCAAGCATGACCATGACAAGTCGCAGTTTGCATACATTGCGCAGAAAATGAGGGAACTAGGTAGATTTGTGCTTGCTGTTAACGAGCTTGACAGCAGTATACAGTATTTGCATGAAATATGTCAACCATCCAGATTTGAATTGGCTATCGAAGGGACCAAGAAAGTCAGCGGTTTTGACCCAACCTCCAGTCAGTTTAAAACTGTTTCCCTGGTCACAAAGATAGGGTACTCTTTGAAACGGGCCGCAGAAATTGCTTTTGGAGAGAGTCGTATGACTGAAGACTCTGAAACAGAGGCCCAAATAAAAAAATTCATCCATCTTTTGGATACTAAATGGAATCAGAGTTTCTCCCGGAGAGCTCTCATAGCAACGGCACATAAGCAAGAGATAAAAGTGGAGATGGATAATTCAACACTGACGGATGATTTGATTAAACTACACAGATACATCATGAAGGAAGGTACTCAAGCATACAGGCAGCTCAAAGCAAACCCCGGTTCATCGACATGGAGAAAGCTCAGTGAGGCCACGCTCACAGAGGTATGCCTCTTTAACAGAGGACGGGTCGGAAACACAGGGAGAATGCTTTTGGAGACTTATAATAGCAAAAAGAGTAAGGTACCATTTGTGCCTTCTGCTGATCAAATAATGAAATGTACAAAATTCGAGCTGGAGCTTGGCAATGATTTCACCAGGTTGGAACTAGAGGGCCAATGCGGTAGAAACATGCTGATCCTGCTAACTGAAAGGATGGTATCTTCCATTGACTTACTCATCAATAACAGAGAGAATGCCGGTGTGCCAAGAGACAATCTATATGTCTTTGCAAGAAATGAAGGCTCTTCATATATCAGGGCATTGGATTGTTTCAGAAGAGCTGCCAGTGACTGTAGGGTCAAAAACCCAGAAGCGCTACTATGTTCAGCATTAAGAGATCAGATTGCCAGTTACTGGCAACTGCTGAGCCTTACTGAAAGTGAATTGGACAAAGTTGCCAAGCTGTTAAAAACAGACAGCCAGGAGTGTTATGGGCTTTTGGACAACGCTTCACAGTTGGAACAAATTAGCAGAAAACTACTAAAGATGGACAGAATGATGAATTCAGATCCTCCCCAACCTACAAGAACTGGTGAGTATATATTTCCTTGAGTAGTAGTATGTCTTCTTATCCATAGGTTCCACCAGAGATTGTAGTCAACCTACAGTTAATTTAGCCCATCACTGGTATTACATGTCGAGGAGCTGCATCTTCCTCAACTTCAAGAATAGTTTTATTAGATTTTCTTAAACTTATACATTGCCCGTTTTGTCCCAAACTGATTGCCATTGTCTTCATCATTTAGGACCAAAGACCACTACAAAGAAAAAAGCATGGAGTGAGGAAGAGCAAGCTGCAGTGAAGCGCTACCTTGGTGACTTCTTTACACTTATGAAAGTCCCCGGAAAAAAAGAATGCAACGCTTGCATCGCTGCCGAACCTGCCTTGATTGTGAGGTCCTGGACAGATGTGAAGAACTACGTGCACAATGTGTTGCAGACACTAAGAAGGAAATATTACCAGCGCAAATGCGATGGAGATTTTATGTTTTTGAAGCCTAAGAGCCAAAAAGAACGAGGGCCAAACAAAAAGTTGACGGATAACAAATATTCTGAATTTAGTATGATCTCCCAGCCAGCTGCCTGTCCTGTATCCTCACCATATTCACACGGGAGACCTCCATTGAACTCTGGGTATTCTCCTATGGGTTGTTCCACTACAAACCTGTCTCACTCAAATCAACCAATTGTTCCCACTTTTACACCCTTGAATGCTACAGATACGCAAACTATCCCCACCTTTTCATCACAGATCCCTATAAGTGCATCAATGTCTTCCACATATTCACCGCAACACACTACAAGTATGCCAAATCTTTCTGTGTACTCGCCACAGAACACTACGAGTATGCCAGTTCCTCCTGTGTATCCGCCGCACCACACCCAAAGTCCACCAATGGTCCCTACCTTTACGCCACTGAATGCACCAAGTCCGCAAACAGTCCCAACATTCACACCGCTGATCGAAAGCACAGACTTGCTTTCCTCTTTTACACCCCTCAACCATTCAAATGCGCCCGTGTACCCTACAAGCCCACCCAGTGCCCACACAACTGCGCAGATCCCCACAACCCATGCACCCATGCTATCTGACAGGGCACCAGTGACGAAAACGGGCGTGCCGATGAGCCCTGCAGGTGGACAGACCATACCCACTGTAAAGACTCAAAAGAGAACAAAGAGGTTGTGGAGTGAGGAGGAGCAGGCAGCCGTGAGGCGACAGCTGGGCGACATTTGTCAGCTGGCGAAGGTGCCAGGGAAGAAGGAGTGCGACGCCTGTTTGGCAGCAGAACCTGCCTTGAGAAGCAGGACGTGGAGGGAAGTAAAGTACTACGTTCACAACACTATTCAGTCGAGGAAAAAGAAGAGCGGTGCAACTCCCACCCCAAGGCGCTCTGTCGAACAGAATCAAGAGGTTAATAACTCCACAGTCAGTTGGGAGTGGGATGCACCAGTGTATTTATCCCTGTAAATATTGGTATCAATATGAAGAGAAGTGGAGAGATTGTCAGCAGACCAAAATCTGGTCCAACATAAATTAGTATGAAGTCCACTGATGACGATCCTTGATTTCATTGGACATGGTTCCTTAGATTGAGGTAGTCTAAAGACTGTGCAGCTATTCTTTATAACGTCATCACAATACAAATAGTATGTGAACACCTCCAAAGGAACCATGGGTACCGCCAGACGGGACCTCCAAGTACCTCCAGACGGGACTGCTGTTTAGCTGCACCGGCTTGCATCTGGAAACGCAGACATTGAACCCAATTAGAATTTTTTTTGTCCAGATATATATATGACCGAGTATTCAGACTAGATTTTATGATTCAAATAAGCGAGGAATGACAAGTATTTGTTTTTTACAATTGTGCACCAATGTAGTCCAAGCAACTTTTACTTCTTTTGTTATGTTTTTATGTTGTAAAGAATGTTCTCCTCAGTCTGTCTGTGTGACAAGGCACTCTGTACTTCGTGGTGCTACTGGTAACGATTTCCTTTATTCCCATTGTCTGCTTCAGAGTCAAGATTCAAGCAAAAGCAAATTTGGGGCTCCTTTGGACCAAGCTATTGGTGTATTGTTGCATGAAAATACACAGCATTAGTTTGGCAGACTCAAGGATGTTTGTAGCTAGGGCTCAAAGAAAGCCTGGTAAATATTTATGTTCATATTGTATTTATGAAATTGTAATTTTTTTTTTTAATCATGGGGCATGTGCTGCCCCATGATGTTAGGGATGTTGTTGTTAGGCTCCTGGTCTGGTTCTGGTTAAAAGTACCTCAGCCAGTGTAGAAAACAACCAAGCAGCTACCAATTCGATACAAATTTGCCTGTGGCAGGTTGGCTGGTGAGTGCATTCTACTGTGGCATGTATCCAAATAGGTATTTTTCTAAACTGAGACATCTGTTTAAAAAATGTAAGTGGCTGCTTGATTTGACTCTCATTTTAGTCTGTGGCCAGTGAATCATTTCTGTTGTGGTTTTGTTTTCTCCTTAGCGATTTAGCTAAATTATGCCGCCATGACTTTACATTTCATGATTTTTTTCTATTCATTCTTTCAGTGTCAGTCAAATCCAAGTATATTCACAACTTTCTCGATGTCTGGAAAGTGTTTTCAATTTTTGCAGCCACTCCCCTTGGATATTATGGGTATAGGATGTATATAGGATATAGTATGGGGGTAGGTAATCATGCTGTACATGATTACAAAATGTCTGCCCATGCTTTAGTTAGTAGCCTACATTGTAGATGACCCCTAAAAGCACAGTAATGGCATAAGCTTCTGCTGACCATTATTAATAGGAGCTCCACTTGTATACCTCTAATTTAAATAGTGAAAATGTACTTATCATTTGAAACCCTTCTCTACATGTTTTAGTTCCTCATGCTAACATTGTTACTTATGTTCCTCTGTGTGTAGCTACAAGCTTCAGAGTTATATATATTTTTTACTATTTCTTATTCCTGCACAAATATGTGCAGGTGTGTTCGTTAAGAAAGACTCACTCACTCGGCACTTGGCAGGTATGTGAAAATGTTTGATTTCCTGCCCTGGTTATGAAATGTAAGCCAAATTAAGTATTACATTATAAAATGCTTTTTAGTCTTGATTTAGTAGTAGATTTAGTGTCAAAAATCACATTTTATTGAGGCTAACACAAACTTCAAGTTTTTTTATTTTATTTTTACTTGTTACTGACTAATGGCACAGTTGCAAAGCAACTTCTAGGTCTCCAGCATTAAGTTGCATAGTGCTGCTGGAGTGACAGGTTTATACTCAATTTACTCTGTGCAATAGGCAGGATTATATTCCTGAAGTGCTTGTACTAGTACTGCAAATAAGCTCTTAAGTTTCAATGGACCATTGAGACATTGTCGTTGATGTTAGGTGTTTGACAGAGAAAACAAGATTATCTAAGAGTCAGTCACAAAGTTTTCTCCCGCACATAATTTTCTGTTCAGTCGATTGCAAATTGCTCTTGTATACTATAAACACGCAGTGTCACTATTCACTTTGTCATGATCATGTTGCCTTTGTTAATGATCCTTATCATTTCACTGTATTGAACCTATAACTTAGCTCGGACAATAAATTGTTTCTTGCCATAAAGGAATGAGTGTTGCTTGATGTACATGTTGAATGACGTACATGTTGCACCAAGTAAATTTTATTATAATGGCCCTGTATCCACAGTAGTCTTTTTTGGGGGAGTGTCGTAGCTATGATGGAGTGATATCAGTTCTACTAGTTCATCAACACTGTAGATTATGTTGAAGTGCTTTTAGAGATGAATCGTTAGTGTCTGATACATTGGAGCACTCGCTACAGGAGAATAGAAGGAGGCTAAATATATGTCAAATTTATTGTTTGACATCATGGGTAAGTAGAAAATTAGGACAAACATCAAAGCTTCTGAAATACCTTGTTAAGATGTTAAGTATATAAGCTAAATAAACGGCCTTGCATTGCAAAATTTTGTATGTGAAAGTAACAACAGGACTGTTCCTGAATGGAAAAGGTTGAATTCCTATTAATTATATTACTCGTAATGTCAAGCTTCTAATTGCTGTTTACAGCATTGTGTGCTATGTACAAGGAGAAATTAATTTGATTGTGATTCATCTTCAGCGCATTTTTGTAAGTGTTTTAGCTGGTATGTAAGCTGTTTCATGTGCTGAAGTGACTACAACTCCTCCATTAAAGCTATGATGAACTATAATTCAGTTTAACTACATTGTAACCACAACTACTTCAACTTAACTACAGTTGGTTGTTTGGGTTAAGCCTATGGCAGCTTATTCAAAAGATTTGTGTGTGTGTGTGTACACAGGACTCCAGCGGTATGTCTCTCAGCATGCTGGCAGCAGCTGGCGGCCAGGACGACATCCTCAGGCTGCTGATAAAGAAGGGAGTGAGGGTGAATGGGAAGCAGAAGATCGGCACCACGGCCCTGATGCACGCGGCTGAGAAGGTAACCGCGACACTTTCCTGCTCAACGTTTAAGACGACAACGTTTGCGGTCATCAAAAAGGTCTTAAATTGTAATGACAAGACACCCTGATCCATCTGCCCGGCTTCCATTTTGTTGTACGTCTTGTATTTCCTAGTTTCTGTGTCTCCCCGTGGACCCAGTCACGCTGCGTGTTTGGGTAGTTTTTCTGACCACACAATGAAGTTTTCTACGCAGTTGATGCATCTTGATTTCCGTCTTCACTCCCTGTCAGAACTTCCTGACGACGGTTGCTATCCTTTTGGAGGCTGGTTGCCATGTCAACGCTCAGACGATAGGAGGGGAGACGGCTCTAATGAAGGTGAACCTCCGATTGGAGATAGAAAAACAAAAGGTTAAAGTTGAATTAACTCAAAATGTGGATGACGGGAGAAAGGCGAGGTCATGACCAGTTATGCAGTAGGATGTGGATGGTTCCCCTTTTCTAAACCTTGTTGATCCAAAGTTATGTTGTCTTCTTTATTCAACATATTGAGCTTCTTTTAGAAGAGTTGTCTTATTTATGTCTACCTAGTCCTGTTTTTTGCTTGAATGTTTCATTGAATTTTTCCATTTGCATCTTTTAAAAGGTCATCTAAATGCTGATTGGTTTTACTACTTTAAGAGACGAGTCAGATAACATTCCTGACAAACCGACCAGTAAAGAGCAGTGCAGTGATGGAAAGTACATGTACATAAGTACATTTTTCAAGTATCTCAACTATATTCAGTTTCGGAGACCTTCGGCTTTCACTAAACTTAAAAGCAAATACTGTATCTATACAACAAAGAGCAGGTACTTACTTTCAACTAAGTAGAAATGCCAATGTGGTACTTTGGACTTTTACTAGAGTAATTTTGTTTCAGTGCATTTGTACTTTTCTTGAAGTAAATCTGAGTACTTCTGGAGCCAAAACTTGTGGCAAATATTCCTCAAGTTGCTTTTTTCATTGAGTTTCTATGGAGAGACCCGGCCACTGTGAGCAATGTGTTGTGCTTCTCCTCCACACCAGGCCTGTAAGCGGGGGAACGCTGACGTAGTGCGCCTCCTGCTGGAGTACGGTGCCGACTGCAACATCCTGTCCAAACACAAGAACACTGCCATGTACTTTGCCAAGGTCAGCAACAACCTGACTGTGTACGACCTCATCAAAGACCACATCAACATGTGAGTGCTGGAACCCCCGTTAAACACACACACACACACACATACACACTTAAGTCCATACAAACACACAGGTTGGGTGAAGCACACAGCCAACGGAATTCTGTAAATCCCTCTCTTTGTCTTTTTTATCTTTTCTGTGTTTTTTGGTGTGACAGTGGGTGTGTTTGAATCGCTAAATTGCATAAAAAGGTGCATTGTGAATGATTTATGAAATAACAATAATAACTCAACAAGGAATGAACAACATTTTGCATTCAGGATTGTGTGTTATTTAACCATATATAATTATATAATCTTGCTGAATTGGGGATTAATAAAGTTCTTATATTAAGGCCATAGTTATATTAAGGCCCCCCCCCCC
>OMKR01007159.1:5833-16774 GCA_900302355.1 Cyttopsis rosea
AGTGGCAGTGAACTGATTGTAATTGTCCTGTTTGGATTCTTAAATTGCTGACCATTTTGGGGGGTTTTGTGGAGGCAGTTATTCCCGTTTAGTAAGGTGAGCTTCTCACGGTGCTACAGGGATTTTGGATCAGTTCACAGGCCTTTGATCCATCCTATTCCTCCTATTCCATCCTTCTGTCTATATTTGTAAATCGGAGGAAAGGGCAAAAAATGCACTTTGTGATTCTAGGTATTTATGATATTTCAAGTATTTGCATTTACAGAAGTAAAAAGTTTACTTGTAAATTCTGCAGATTTGAGAATTGCAAATTCAATCTGATCATGGTGCAGGTGCATCGTTTCTCTACAATACAATTCGAAGTTGGTCAACGATTCTGTCGCCAGCCTGTTTCTGATTCTCCGCAAGAGTATGAGAAGGACCAAACCCCCTGGAAAACACCCGAATACCTGAACGTCAGAACCAATGAGAAAAGGCTAAACGCACCCTGATGTCGTCTTCGGTGATGAAGCCCGTCTGTGCAACCCACCAGGGCTCCACAGAGATCTCCACGGGCTTGGCCGGCAGGAGGTCCCGCGCTGATTTCCTGCGGAAGAATTTCTGAGGAAGGAGGAGGAACGGGGAAGAGGTAGGCGAGGTGAAAAGTGGCTCATGCTTGATGGAGGGGAATTTCAAATAAAAGTTTTGGGAAATAACAAGTTAAGATGTTTGAAGAGTAACATGCCACATTTTGAGGCAATTGGTGAAATTATTATGATTTTAAGACTAAATGTTCATGCCTATAGACACTAGACATTAATTATTTGATTGATTAATGAAAGATATTGCAGTGAGGTGTCTTACTTTGGAAGACCTGCACTGGTTCATCAGGTCAATGTACTGGTTTCTCCCAATTCCCAGCAGCCGCAGACCTGCGAGATGGGGAAAAAATGAGCCCCGACATACAGTATCAAAATCCAGCTGTAACCTCTGCAGCGGTCCGTTCACCGGTGGAGATCACAGCGCATAAAGACTACAGCGAACAAACATGCCGGCCGCACGGCGGGAAAGAGTCCCTGGCATTTTTCAATTACAGATCTTCAAGGAAAAAACGAGAGACATTCAGCGGGAGGCAAGTGTGCAAATTGGTTCCCTGAATATTTCCAGCCTCGTACTGGAAAGCTATTTTGATGCGTGAAGACGCCTCGTTGACTGGTGAGAGTGACTTATTTCAGCTCTGCAGAGGCATACACACACACACACACACACACACACACGTTCTTGTATGTGTATGTGCAGCCCTGCGTACATACACCACGCCTGTAGGGATTATAGTGTGTGTGTGTGTGTGTGTGTGTGTGTGTGTGTGTGTGTGTGTGTGTGTGTGTGTGTGTGTGTGAGAAAGAGAGATGTAAAAAGAAAAGAGCAAGAGGAAGAATTATGATTTTATAACTTTGGAGAAATCCACATATTCAACATCTTGAGTTTAAGCGAGGA
Organism: Cyttopsis rosea; assembly: GCA_900302355.1. Classification (NCBI taxonomy): domain Eukaryota; kingdom Metazoa; phylum Chordata; class Actinopteri; order Zeiformes; family Parazenidae; genus Cyttopsis; species Cyttopsis rosea. The sequence continues at coordinate 7,310 of OMKR01007159.1, forward strand.
CGAGGAAAAAAATGTGAAGGTTCAGGTTCTGGCCATTGTTCTCTGCCGATATGCAAATCTATATTAAAAAATTTACTCTGCTCTGTAATTACAAGTCCCGTGGCTGTGTGGGCCACGGAGCAGAGAGTGAAACGTGCCGGGATGGCTGCCAAGGCAAGCAGCGGCACAGCGAGTGAGGCCAAGAGGCCAGAACCCCACACGCACGTCCTGCAGAGACACAAACACACACATACACACACACGGATCACCCTTCCACCCAAACACACCTCACGTTTTCACCACACACTCACACACACACACAAGCAGGGACCCCAGATTGGATCTTTCTTTGTGGTGTGAAGAGGTCCTGCGCTGACAGGAACTTCTCACTTTTAGGCCCCAACCAGATCCTGGTTCATCAGGCGAGATAAAGCCATGCTCCCATTAAAGCAACATTATGTAACTTTTTTTTTTACCTTAAAATAACAGCCTCAAAATAATTTAGATCCTACACTGACTTGTAATATGGAGAATATGGCACCTCTTTCATTCCATCCCCCCCACCCCCAACGCATGTTCGGGCAGTATGTAACTTTGGTGTTCGGGTACGAAACCGCGGGAAAAGTGTGTTACGCTTTACGGCACTACGTCACTACGGACATTAGGGTTGCCGCGGTTACTGGTGTTAAATGGTGTTCGGGCGTACACCGATGATTACATTACTAGAGAAATAAAACCCATTTAGTTCATTTTCGCACATCAGTGCCCACATTCATCAAATAAAAAAAACTCTAATTTGTAGAATACTAAGCGCGTTATCAATACTTAGTCGGACAACGGACGCTACAAAACTGAAAGGGAAAGTTCGTGCACCAGATCGAAGCACAGTCTGCGGAGTCTGATTTCACTTAGGGTTAGAGAGGGTCTCCATGCGGAATTTGTGCCCACGATCTCCGTCCGCTGCCCATCCCCGTTCCTCTCAATAACACATTGAGAACCTGCTTTTAATCATGTATTTTATCCCGACCTGCAGGACCGGGATCCCACCTCAGCCTCATTTTCATTGCGCCACGGGGTTTGTTTCACCCTGTGACTCGCGTGTGCTGCCCCGGTAGCGGGGAGAGAGCGTGCAGCGTCCACGGCTCCGGGTAAGATAAGGTTCGAATTGGTCCAGGAAATAAAATCTTGGACTGGGAAGAAAAAATCCAGGCAAGTTTTACCACTTTGCAATTGCAACCGCCAAATACCAAAAGTTACAAAATTCTGCTTTAAAAACAGACCACACACACGCGCACACACACACACACGCACGCACACACACGCACACACACTGATGCAATGTTACCGGTTTTTGCGATACTTTCTCAGAAATAAAAACTGTTTCATAATGTATACATTCATAAAATGAAAGCATATCTGCGTTTCGTCATAGTGACTTTACGGGTAATTTGTATATTACAAGATGCTATTCAAGATATCATTAGTAAGAAGACACCCTGGGGAAGGCACAGTGCAGATAAGCGTTGGTGTGTTTTTAATGTATTAGCCAATTTATTAAAGAAAAAAGACAAAACTTCTTCAAACCTCCTTTTCTCCGACATCATTATTATGAATAGCAGAGATTAGCAATACCATGAGTCCAAGTAAATTTAGGATAAAAACTATTTGCTGAGATTATTTTATCATTAACTTGCAGTAGTAATAAACTTGCTTCGAGGGCTGGAAGTAACTCATTATGGCGTAGAACGTTACTGTAATTCAGTGGATTTACTTTGCATTCAATATTCAATTCAATTTATCCAATCTGATTGCTACAGAGAAAATAGTTTAAGACACCGTTTACTTCAAATATTTCAAACTTATCTCAAAACAACATTAAAGGCTCAACTTCAAGTGAATCCTACATAATGCACCGGCTCTTAAATCGACAACTATTCAAGTGGGAGCAACCTTTGAGCAACGAATAAAGAGACGGGGCATTAAATAAGACTTTCTTGTTTCTGCTTTTTATATTTGCGGCTCTCTGTTAGAAAGACAGTTTAAAAGAAAAAACAAAGGAGAGAAAAGTCTTGGCAGAAAAGGCAACAGTGAGTTCCAAGTGGTTTTGAATCTCCGTGGGGCTGATGCTAATGCTAAGCATTACAAATGTTATCACAAAGTCAAATAATGCTTTAAGTTGGCAGATAAAAGCACAGTAAGGTCAAATTGTAGAACAAGCGGGAGCTAAATGCTCTGCAGGGCTTCACTGTGACTTCCGTTCCATTATATTTACATCCTGAGGAGCCCTTTAGAGGAGTCACGAAAGGCTGCAGAGAAGAGACCTAGTGAAAGTAGACACTGAGCCTCAGCGAATACAGCACCAGAAAGAAAGAAACAAAACGAACAAACTCACAGTCAGCAGCAGTGAAGTTGGGCAGGGAGTCGTAACTCTTCTCGCTGTTCATAATGTCCTGGAGGGGCAAAGGGAAAAAAAATGAGAAAAAAAATGAAAGCGATTCTTCTTTTCCCCCTCTATGTGCCTTGCCTCTGATTAATAACGGGATTTGCAGATAAGACTGCTGTGCTAATTTCTACTCCCCACTTTCATTAAGTACATAAAATGGATTATCAGAAGTATGCACAGCCCTCAGCAATTGGGGTCTACAACTGTAGCCCAGGCAACCTGGTTTGGCATGGAAACGAAAACGGTGAAGCCTTAGAAATGAGCCAAACTCAAATGGTTTGTGTTGATGTGCACTTAGAGACTGTGCAGTTGGAGAGAGCGCTGCAGAATTCACGCAGTAAGATAGGAAATAGGAAATATTTATCTTTCCCATTCCAATCCTAATGCCCCAGGATCAGACAACATGATATTTTTGTCTTTCACGATGGTCACCATGTCAGATTAGGCGATGATAGTGCCATCAATTCTAGCCGTGTCTTGGTCGGAGACTGGCAACACTACAAGTATGACCCCGACCAATCATCGTTGTGTGAGTTCATAGGTCCTCGAGGGGGAGGGTCAAGAAACTGTCAATCATGGCTACAGAAGCGCTATGTGTGATGCCGGTGGTCTTGTCTTCCAAAAACAAAAACAAAAACGATTGTGGACCCGTTCCCGGACAGTATGGGCTGTCTATCCTTCAAAGACAACTTGAGGTAACGAATGTGTGACCGTGTGCGTTGTGCACCCGGGGAGTGGGGCGCTGTCCCGGCTATAGACACCCGTTCATCGTTCCCGACGTTCATAGTCGGGCCCGACGCTGGAAATTTGTTGGCCACGACAAAATAGGGTCAAAATCTGGCTGAATTTGTGTCATCAGATCCCAGCATAATGAGGTTGCCTGCACCACCGCTTGGCGTTGGCCACGTTGAGTCACGTCTCATTCCCAGCACAACGCACAACAGTATCACAAAGGGGTTAAAGTGTGACGCAGACTGGCCTCTTGCCAGTCTGGAACAATAGCTGGAGAATGCACTGATACTGCAGAGCATAAGTGTCATTTGAGCTTTGTGCACTGTAAACAGCAAATATGGCTGGCTTTATTTGCCCCAGAGAGTGTTAATCAGACACTGGGTGACACCTAGTGCCTAAGAGAGTGACGGGGGGTAAGAGAGTGACTGAGAAAGTCTCCCTGTTACACATGGGGCTTTTTTGTTTCATTCAATTAGGAAAATGAGGAAAATTAATACATCTACAATAAAAACACTGTTGTATTTGTTTTGTTTGGAGAAACGGGGACGCACAGCGGAGCGGAGATAGCTTAGATCGTGCGCTGCCGGCCGTGGAATGGACACTCCCCAAATCTGCTTTTTAATCTTGCTTGTATATGAACATGATTATTGCTGGCCTACAAGGGCCCCCCTAGCGGCTGGGCCCCAGAAAGCGTTCCCCTTTCTCCCCCCTTATGGGTGGTCCTGATGGAGACGAGGTAACAACATATTGAAACCAACATATTGCAGAGCTGCAGACATCCCTCCACAGATGCTGTGTACAACTCTTATCCCGTTCTAGTCTATTTGGTTCTATTCCGAGTGCAGTGTGCTTCCTACCTCCATGATGCCGATGTAGTAGGAGAAGGGCGTCACTCGGAGCCCCTTGACCATGATGTCAGACAGGTGGTAGGGGTACAGCATCAGGTGGTCTCGGCTGTACTTGAGAAGCTCCTCGTAATACTTGCGCTCGTCCTTCCTCACATGGCGCACTGTACACAAGACACACACCGCTCAGAATCCAATATATATATGTATATTATTATATTATATATTAATTATTAATAATTGATATTAAGACTTTTTAAAGACCCACAGACACCCTGTATTTGGGAGTGCATTTTTATTGATCTTACAATGTATAATAAATGTAATCACTTTCATTAATTAGATATTATTATTATGATTATTATTATTATTATTATTATTATAATAATAATCATAATAATAATCATAATAAAGATGGCTATGTCCTCTTACCTAGGTTATTGCGGAATCGCAGCTGGTTGCGGATACTGTACAGCAGCACCTGTTTCTCATACTCCCGCTGAGAGTTTCCCAGACTCTGCAAAAAATAAAGAACATTACACAGAGAAACCTGCAGGTTTAGTGAACGTGCAGTCACACAAAGCATTCACCTCTCAAGCTCTATGGTAAGCACCACCTGCAGTTACACTTCTTGTCTGAACTCATAACAGTTCAGATGATTTGGGTGTGTGATTAATAACGGCAAAACTGTTTGAATCTCTCCTCTGGCTGGCTTGAGCTCGGGGGCCTGATGTTAAAAACAATCTTTTATCTGTCGCTTTTATTTTATATACATGCATGCAATCGTGCATAATTTTTATTTTTGACAGAGGGTGAATTGTTGATACAGAGGTATATTATTCATTTTTAGGGTTATATATTATTATTATATTTATATTTTGGGGGGTTTATTGTATTGCCATTTTTCAATTTATTAATTTATTTTTGGTTTATTATATATTGCAATTTTTACTTTTTATTTTATTTATAAATTCTTCTTACTTTATTAGTATTGTTGCCTATTGTTTTGATGTGAGCTGCTGTAAACATTGCAATTTCCCTGATCAATAAAGTCTATCCATCCATCTATCCATTCATCCACCTAGAAGAAGAATGATTTATTAATCACACAATTTTACCACACACATGCGGAGGGTGACACACACACACACACACATGCAGGAGTGGTGAACAATGAGATATAGTCTCTGCTTTTATCCCATCCTGGCCGTCCTTCCTCCAGGGGCAGCCAGGAGCAGTGGGCAGCCCTCACTTTGTCGGTGCCCGGGGACCAATTCCAGGGTCCATGCCGTGGTCAGGGACAGGACAGGAAGTGTTCTGCATGTTTTTAGTCAGGGTCCTTATGTTGGAGGAGACCCATGCGAACACGGGAGAACGTGCAAACTCCACACAGAAAGGCCCCTGATTGGGCGATAACCCACCCAGGACCTTCTTGCTGTGAGGCAACAGTGTTAACCACTGAGCCACCGTGCCACTAAGAGGAAAGAGCTGGTTGTGTTAAACTGCAAAGCCTTTTGTATTTATAGTCTTTTAGTCCAACAGAAAAAGAAGCCTCTGGGGATAATAAAAATCTGTATTCTCTGCTGACAATTACAGCTGACTTGGTCTGGAAATTTTATGTGGTTGAGGATTGTTTAATAAAGTCTCAGGCCTGTGATGGACGTGACTGTGTTTTGGTTTCTCACACATTCATTTTCATCCAACTGTGATCAAGGACTGGAATGTTGACAGTTTCCACAGTATTTAGGAAATAAGAGTCAGTCCATACGCCATTACTAAAATCAATCACTAATGACTTGTACTGGGAACGACATCAGAATCAGAAATATTTCAATTGATGGAAAAACTGGTGACTATTGTGGAATAACAGAAAGGCAGTGGCAATTGAGAAGCAGGTGGGATTTGAATCGGATAGGGTTGTTAAAACAAGCTTATTTCATATGTAAAAACATTAATCTATACAACACATAATTAAAAAATTAATTGGTGGACATGACATAAGATCAAATTGGGAGCAACAGGCATTAAACTAGCCCTGTAACTACAGAATTCTAGTCAATACAAAACTCAACTTGTTCTTTTACAATGAGGACCCAGCTACTGATTTGTAAATTAAAAAATCAGTCTATAAGAAAATTGCTTTTCACCTCCCTTTTATTGGCCCCATGAGTTGCGAGCCTTGCTAAAATAACCTCAAACATAACCTCAAACACCACACACACTTCAAGCATTCACATGAGACCAGGTACGCACCTAAAGATCCTGAATAGCTGATCGATCTCCGAATCTCCGTGGAACAGAGGTTTCTTGGTGGCCAACTCAGCAAAGATGGTCCCAATGCTCCATACGTCCACTGGAGTGGAGTAGCGGGCGGCCCCCAGCAGGACCTCGGGGGCTCGGTACCACAGAGTTACAACCTGCGGAGGGACCAAGGACATGGTACAATTACAGAGTGGCAGAAATGAAACCAGTGTAATCTGAACACAGAATGTACTAAAGAGTAAAATATACACCATCTTATAAGTCTCTTCTTGAAAATATACCGTTATCAGATAAGCATATCCTCATTTTAGTTATAATTAATGTTCAAAGTTACTGATTTAACCATTTAGTTTCTTTCTTTTTTTTTTCTCTCAGGGGGGTTATTGACACATGGGCTATGGACTTCCCAGTGCAAAGTGGAGGGGGCGGGTTGCTTTTGTGAAGTAACCACATACCTCAATCTGGATAATTTACGACTCATGTGTTAACAAATAGTGTCAACATTCATTTTAAAAATGATGTTTTCCCCTCTTCTCTTTAGAATCTAATGACAATCACTTCCATGGTGTTCCACTAATTTTTCCTTCACTATTATCCCAAATGTGTTACAAACCTTCTATCAAGTGTGTACAGGAGTATCATATCTACTGGTAGACTGACCTCATGAGTGTAGACTCTGATGGGCACGCCGAAGGCCCTGGCCAAACCAAAGTCAGCCAGTTTGATGACTCCCTTGTTGTCAATTAGAAGGTTCTGGGGTTTCAGATCCCTGTGGAGAACTCTGCGACAGTGACAGAACTGGATGCCCTCCAGAATCTGGTAAAGGTAGCTCTGCAGGGAGGAAGACACAAGGAGCACATAGTACAGAGAGAGAGACAAAAGACTCCTGCAAGATCACATCCGGTTGTCAATATAAACAATGGGGAAATATGGGTATAATCTATTGAGTGGAAATATTAAGGCATGGTGCAAAGGATGTATGTAGATATAAAATTCTATTTTCCATGGTTCCTAAGTTTTTCTTAGTTTATGTTGCATATTTAACATTATCTTCAATGTGATGATAACATGGGATGGTAGAGTTTGATGAATATGACTAAAGTTGCAGTATATGGCACATTCAAACTACCTAGGACATGTAATTATGACCTTCAGCACAGCAAAGATACACCGGAACGTCCTGTTAACGAAGAGTAACTGACGTCATTCAAGATGCCTGACATGTAAAACTGTCATGTAAAGACTTTTTACATCTACATTTACAGCACATGTTGGATTACAGTGAGTACACTCTGCGCCTCTCTATTACACACCTTGACGAGCATAGTGTCCATGTACTGTCCAGAAGGAATAGAGTCCAGGTATTTCTTTAGGTCCATGGACAGAAATTCAAATATGAGGTAAAGACGAGACTCCTGCATCAAAACATCCAGCAACCTGAGACGGACAGACACACAAAGAGATTGAAATATGATGCTAGTAGCATTTCCAACACCTGCGTATGACTAGTTATCCTGTACGAAAGGAACCATTACGCAGTGGGACAATTTGTGTAGCCCTTGCCAGTTGATGCCCCATTTAAAATGTTATGTGTGGTAATTCCATTGCATGGCAAGTTTATTTGCATAGCACATTTGATAGACAAGGGCAATTCAAAGAGCTTTACATAAGTCACAAAATACATTATATAAAAGCAAAGAAGAATAAAAGCATAGAAATAAAAAGCTAAAAACATAAAAGTCTACTTAAAAAAAATAAATATATATATATATATGTATATATATATAAAATAAATCAGAGATGAGGTTAAAGCACACTTTAAAAACAGGCCTACACTTAAAACATGGCAGGACTCAAACCCACAGCCACATGTACTTGGTATGGGGCAGTAATAATACATGGAATAAAGGATTGGTGACCTCCTGCAGGCTTACTCAATGTCAAGTATTTGGAATTAATGAGCAATGTAAATTTTGTGCCAGTTTTGAAATGAGAAAAAGAAAATCCACATACTGTTCCTCTATGAGCTTTAAAAGTAAAAGACAGGTCTACAGGTGATGAGATTCAGATGGTAGCGTATTAGATAAATGCCCGACGCATGGTTTAAGTCTCATCGGAAACCATTAGCTTGCCGACGCGTTGAAACTATACGCTGTGAACGTACCGTACAACATTCGGGTGCTGCAGCTCTTTGAGCAGAGAGATCTCCCTGACAGCGGTGCTTGGAACCCCCTCCTCTTCACTTTCTAGCCTGATCTTCTTCATAGCCACAACCTGGCCTGTGGTCTTGTGTCTGCCCTTGTATACCACCCCATAGGTACCTGGAGGACACAAGGAGGACAGGGTTTGTCATTGACTTTACACAATGCATCCATACAGAACAGAACAGTGAGAAGGGCGGAGTTAGTGAAATTAAAGCAAGTTGGAAATCCTGAACCAGACAATAGTTCAAACCTCCCACCACTTTAGACTAGTAGGACTGCAACTGAAACTATTATTTTATCGTCATCGATTAATCTGTCGATTATTTTCTCGTTTGATCGATTAGTTGTTTCGTCCGTAAAACGTCGATCGCCGTTCCCCAAACGGCTCGTTTTGTCCGCGACCCAAAGATATTCATTTTGTCGCCATACGGGACTAAAGGAACCAGGAAATATTCACATTTAAGAAGCTGGAATCAGAGAATTTGGAGATTTTCTTTAAAAAAAATCGTGGGGAGAAAATGGATTAACGTGGCAGAAAATCCAAGATTAAAATAAATAAAATAAAAACCTTGACTTACCCTCTCCAATTTTCTCTATTTTCAAGTAGTCTTCCATTTCTCACTGAAAGAGGGGGAGGAGAGGGGAGGTGTCAGATGGAGGGGTGGGCAGTAGCCTGGTCGCCTGCTGAAGTGTCCTTGAGCAAGACACAGCGCATGCGCAGTCGGATGATAAACGGAAGTAATGGGTCGAGTCATAAAGAAAATAACCAGTTTCATTATTAGCGCGCACGCGCACGCACTCACACACACACTGAGCAATATATATGCTAAAGTAACAATTTAACGTGTTTTAAACATTAAAACGCGAAAAAATCCGCAAGAAAAGCAAGACCACGGCGTTACATTTCCCAACATTAAACAACATTAAACGAAATGCTAGCAACGTTAAGCTAGCCGCAGTTAGCCTCCCGGTCGCCACAGCTCGCCGTCAACCGGGGGGG
>OMKR01007160.1:4828-15123 GCA_900302355.1 Cyttopsis rosea
CGCCTCAGTGCGGCTGCTGATTCATGGCTCCCGGCTGATTACATAACTTTACCGGGCCAGCTCGGTGACACCCTAACACGGGTGTGAGGGTCTGTCTGTCGTTGGGGCAGTTTTGTTTTTGGTCCGATACTGACCTCTCTTGGATTATGAAATTAAGAAATGACTGCGTAGAAGTGCTGTTGAAGTTACTAATTTGGTACAGCAATGATCATGCAACAGTTGTGCACAGCATTGGAGCGATTACAGGGATGGGTACACACCATTTCTTTATAAATATTATAAATGTCCCGTAATTTATTTAATGAACATTATTAGATGTACATACTGTAGGTGGTTGAATAGCTGTATGAAAGCAGTTTCCTAAAATGGAAAATAACATTTGAGATTAAAAAAAAATATTTTTTTTATTTTATTTTTATTTAAGACGACTCTCCCTTGGTCATATAATTAAAACCACATATGGATATTTAGTCTTCTTTATAACATGTATATTTATATAATGTATATAAATAAGTTTATTAAAATAGAAAATGCTAGGTCAGTTTTTGTGCTTGTATAAAAAAATTGGGACATTTTCTTTTAAGTGAACACATGTGTCGTCGAGTACATTTGCATTTGTGTCTGACTGAAACTCCTATTAAAGTCCTTCATTTGAACCTTAACACAGATTCCACGTCACAGAACTCGGTACATTCCAGTAAGGAGGGAACGCGATGTGTCCTTAACCTCAGAATATGCTTATGTAAAAAAACAAAACAAAAAGAACAACCTATACTTGTATAACCGGTATAGCACACCTGACATAATTACACACAAAGGTTTGCGTTTTTCCAATACCATCAGCAGTAGGCTATTGCTTTTGTTTGTATTGTTTATGAAATTAAATGGTGTATAAAGAATTTGCAATGTAACCTTGAGGTGAAATAACTTCTTTTTTTTGTAATTTATAAATTGCAATAAAAGTTGAATTTGGTGTACTATTTGCATAGTTTATTATTGTAAAACCCAAACACTGTCAATACTTTCATGCAGTCAATAATATAACAATAAAAATATAAACCTTTATGATGATCACCTCTTAACTGCAAATGTAAACTTGGGTGCTTGAGATTAAAGGTCTTTGGTAACCTTCATTTCTGCATATGAACCTTATCTTAATCCATCTCCCTTCTTTCTGCAGAAACCTGCGTGCAGTCGCAGAGCGTTCACACAGAGTTCTCTCAGACTGAAGTGACCACATTGCCTCTGTCTACAGCGACCGCCGGCGCTGCCTCGGCCCCCGCTCAGCGGCAACAAACCAGCCTGGCCGAGCAGAAGAGCCGCATGGACCAGCAGATGTCCACGGCGCTGCACGGTACCTCTACCCTCTTTTTTCAGAACCAGAATTAGGCTTTATTGGCCACACATACAGTACGAGGAATTTGACTCTGGTTTTCAATGACTCTTCCTACTTACAGGTAACGGTAAAGAATGTAAAGGAAAAATAAATTAAAAGTAAAAACATTTGAGAAAAATATTTACATAAAACTATGTACATAAAACATGGAAATAAAAAACATAAAAATATAATAATAATTTCTTAACATTTCATTATAATAATAATAATGTATTTTATTTATAAAGCGCGTTTCTCAGAACTCAAAGCACTGTATAATCAAGTAAAAACAGACCATACCCAGTTAGAGGTCAACAACAAAATCTTAAAAATATAGTAAAACATTTTTTTTTAATACTATTTTTTTAAGACCTGGCAGCCCATCGGCAAACCTGGCAAAACAACAAACACTTTCTGAGTCGCCTCAGTATAACTTTGGTATTTTATTTATTATGTACTTGGGCAGGAGATTTTTGTAGATTCCCCATCAAGGGAAATTCAGTTAGTACGGGCGGTGAAGGAAGGTGTAATAGATCAGTAAAAGAAGAGCTGAACATCAGGATGAAAAATATGATTCTAATCCATCTGTACACATTGAGAGACGCTGACACACTAAAGTCTCAATTCTCATGACACCCAAATGAATTGATACACATATTCACAGAGAATGTGAAAGAATTCACGCGTCAACGCCTACTATATGGTCCACTTAGTTGTTTTTAACTATGATATTATTTTAGTGTTTTTTTTGTCCGTGCTTTTCTCATCAAAAAATCAATTACCGTAACGCGTCCCGTAACCCGTAACGGTGATGTACCCTACATTACCGTAACAATGTAGTATCTCGTATTTTTGAAAGAAATATCGATTTGTATTCATTTCAAACATGACAATGGCAAGAGTAGTGAGGGAATTTAGTGATGAAGTATACATGTCTGCACCGTCATTGTGTGTTCCCTAAAGTGCATTCATTACCGTGACAGCCATCTTTAATTGTCTGGACGCATTACCGTAATGCGTTTTTTGATGATAAAAGCACAGAAAAAATACTAAAATAATGTCATAGTTAAAAACAACTAAGTGGGCCATATAGTAGGCGTTGTGCACTTTAATATTTATATGAGTTATTTCACAGTCTGTGAATATGTGTATCAATTCATTTGGGATGTGTTTTATGGTGGATCTCACGCGTGTGGGGAGGAAGATGCTTGTAAACACGTGTAAACGCAGACGGCCGATAATAACAGCGGCATGTGTAGTCTGAAATCCTGGCGTGTGGCGACCGTTTCTGGAAAATATGAGGAACCGAGCAGCTCCAGCACCCCCATCCCACCTGCCAAAACACTGGAGGATATGGACATACAGTACATACAAACGTAAAGAAAAACTCTCAAGAAACCGACAGACGTAAACAAACGGCCGGCGGAGGAGGCCGCTCCGCCGGGGCAGGTCTTGGCAGATGCCCTGGCGGCTCTGGCTCGCCGCTGGTATTTTGGTTTGCGAGGCCTGTACTTAAAATGATTGGGATGCTTCTGGGTTTGCGGCAGCTTCCCATGCCAGACTCAATGATGACTTTGGAAAAAAAAAAAACGAATCTGGATAGACGCATATTGTCCACTTCCTGCCATAGTCCTTGACCATATTGAAGATTAGTCGTCTTATTTGATTTTTATCGGTTACTTTCAATGAACAAGACCACACTATAAACTCGTAATAATACAAGTCTACCTAATGCAGAAGAGCTGTCTATTGACATTGAATATTGGAACATAAAGATATGGGTAGACTTAACTTGCCTCGACCCAACTGATGGAAATGCGCCTAATTCACATTCTATTTGTGACATTTCTAACATTGCTTTGAAACTCCCATTTTATTTGTATGGAAACTTGATTTTACAAAATAAAAGTGATCTGTTCAAATAATTGTATAATTCTGCATGTTACATAATCACATAATTACCTGATAATGAAGTATACATTCTTAATATTTTTATGAATTTATTAAACAATGGGATATATAATATCTTATTGATAGTTCACTCCGACTGAACTTTTTCCTTCTTTGTAGATTCTATTTTTTATGTTTCTTAAAGCTACAATCTCGAAGATTTCACGTTTTTCACGTGTCCAAAAGACTTCACTTCCCAGAGTTCCAAACAGTGACGTCTTTTCTTTGGATTTGCACTTGTTTTTGAAGTTTCACCGTCAGTAGTCATCGATATTTTCTGTGTTTGTTCGGCCATAGTAAACAAAAACAAAGTACTCCACGTGACTTCCAGCCGGTCCCCTCGGTCCGGTCCTCCCCGGCCTGGACTCGCTACTGCTGCCGCCGGGGCTCACGTTAATGATCCTTCTGCAGGTTCACCTACGGAAACCTTGTTACGACTTCCTCTAGATACTCAAGTTTTATGGTCTCCGCCGGTTTGATCGGTGGGCACCCGGTGAAGTGCGAGTGTTGCGTTAGCTCCGCCTCCCCTCTCTGGTGGACCAACCACTGCTGGCTGATGGAAAGCGCGTCACTAACTGCGCCGCTTGTGATTTTTTTTCTGGGAATGTCGCCACCGACACCCGGTTCTTAAAACTCAGAATACTGCAAATACAAGGGCTTTCATCAGTGGGCCACAGGCTCAATCACCTTTGTGTTTCCTTATTCGGCGATAGTGACTTAACAGACATTTCTTTAGATGAAAATGTTTGAGATTGTAGCTTTAAAGAGCATTTGTGGACCACTATGTTCCCTCTTCGAATCGCCTTCCTTCTGGACCTTGAAATAGATATAAAAGTTGGATTTGGCTTGAATTTTCCTCCTCTCCCCTGCAGGCCAGCCATGCAGCCAGAGCACCCTGAAATCCATCATGAAAAAGAAAGATGGCCGAACAGGCTCCAATGGCACCAAGAAGAACCTGCAGTTTGTTGGAGTGAACGGAGGGTGAGTTTTTTTTTTATTTCAAGAGGGCCTTGGTCAAGAAAGGCAGCACAGATATATATATATATATATATATATATATATCTCAAAACATTGACTATTGGTCACCAATTCTGCGTTTGAAATTGAAAGGAAATTATAAATTTATTCATAACGTATGATTATTGAGTCATATTATTTTATACTTTTCATTTTTAAGATTCATGTCTCCTGGATCATCAACACATTTTATTTGAACGCAGAGAATTTTGAAACTCATTCTTGATTTCTGTCGCACCCTGCTGGTCCAGGTATGAAACTACGTCGAGTGACGACTCCAGCTCCGAGGAGAGCAGCTCCTCTGGGTCGGATGAGGAAGAGGAAGAAGAAGAAGAAGAAGAGGAAGAAGAGGAGGAGGAGGAGAACGAGTCCGGAGGAAAGGAGGAATACCGGAAAGTGGAGGGAGAGAAACCCAGGGAGGATTTCCATAACGAGGGAGCCGTGGATGTGAATAGAAGTGGAGGAGAGGAAGGTCTGGAGAACGAGGATACGAGAGAGAGGTAACATGGGAACTGGGTTATTTTTTTTATAATTTCTAGTGCATTTAAATGTCCTATAAACATTGGTACATGAAGTTCAATTACAGCTGTAATCTCAGGTGGGGGGGGTTGAAATTAGTAATTCTAATGACTTGGTAGTACTCAAATTTTAGAAAATAGACGGTGTGAGGTGCGGGAAATATTTGATACAGCATAATATCACAATATTTTGCATGGTGATATTGTAACGATACACGGGCGCCAAGTCTCAATATTTTATTATATAAATTGCAAATATGAATTACAGTTTTTGGTACTAGAATAATAAAATAAATTCAATTCAATCAATAAAAGCCTTGTTTGTTGACGTATCAATGTTCTACCATTGGGGGGGAAAAAAGGTTGGTTTTATTATTTTTTATATTCACAACACGACTGGTGGAAAAAGGCAAAACGCTGTCGAGCTCGTCTCTTACAAAGTGAATATTTTAACAATGGCGGCGTTGGATGTAAACACTATGCGCATCGGATGTGACGTCTGTGCAAGTTTACATCATGACTTCAAACAGAGAAAAAAAGATGCGTTTTAAACCTTGTACTGCAGTCAGGTGAGAAAGAAATTAATAATATATCGCGATAATATCGTATCGTGAGGTCCTTGGTGATTCTCACTCCGAGTGATTAACATTGGTGTATGCCTGGACAAAGCGGCACTAGTGAAAATTAGAGTTTAGCTGTAGGTTCACAAGGTACTGTAGTAGAATTAATTACATGAGGGGAAAAATGCAGTTTTCTTTTATTCATTTTAATGAAACCTTTTGCAGGGTTAGACCGGAGTTAAATATATCCTATATTTCTCGTAAATGTATTTCCGATTTATTATTCATCTCATCTTTTTGTATTCAAAATCCAAACGCTGGCCGTCGTTCCCTCTTCTGAAGGTATGAGCTCAGTGAGAAGATGCTGGCAGCGTGCAACGTTCTCAAACTGCACCTCGCTGACCCCAAGGCTGTGAACGGTAAAGATGTGGTGAGTGGTTCTCAGTTTGTCTCCCCTTCACAATATTCTGACCTGTATTTACCTCTTGTGTACCTGATGGAATCCGATATTCTGATATTCTTTGGATCCAACTGGGCTTTGTAAAGTACTTCTGACCCTGAGAGAACAGAGCAATACTCCCCTTTCTACAGTATAGTAATGTGTATTTTATATTATATAATGTTATTACGTTGGTATTTTATAGTAATTTGAATAATTGTGTGCTGACTATTGAGAGGGGGAAAAACCCCAATAACATCTGTTTGAACAGGTATAGGTGAGAGTTTAATGCAAACAGTGAGGATTAAAAAGCATTGTAGCATGCAGTCTTATCAGCAGCTCTTTGCTGACAAATCTGAGTCCAGCACCGAATTACACAGGAATATCGGCTAATGATACTATTGTTGTCAGAATCACTGCTGATTCTCTAAATCTGGTCAAGGGGATTTCAGTTAATACTTCCTAATGCTGAAAAACATTTACAGTATAGCATGAAGTGTTTCTAAGACCGGCTAAAAAACATGGAGCGCGAAGCAACATAAAATAACATGAGGAATTGCAAAAACCCTCAAAGATCAATTTTACCCTAGAAATGCATATGTTGGGTAATGACCCGCATGATTGACTTCTTGCTTTATTTTTCAAGCATACATATTTTAATCATCTAAATTTCCAGGAATTCCTCAATTAAGATGTTTTTTTGATGATCTGAACTAATTCTTTCATAATTACTTTAATTAAATTATAATTTGATAATATAAGAATGCTTTATTAATCCCTGTATATACAAACTTATAGATCAAAACAAAAGTAATTTTAGACCCAACATATGCACTCTAGGGTTAAATCTCTAAAGTGACAGAAGATAAGACAAACCAGAAAAAATAATAATAATAGAAAAGTCCAAAAATGCTAGAGAACAAATATAAAGGCAGCTATGATGATGATGCCTTATGAATATGAATCGGCCGTAACCACCGACACCTCGCTTGTCCTCAGAGGGCCTGTCTGAACACGGTGCAGCACGAGTGGTTCCGTGTGTCCAGCCAGAAGGCGGCGCTAGCGGCCATGGTGGAGGACTTTCTGTCGGCCTTCGGTGCCGTGTCGCCCGCCGTGCTGCGGCACATCGTCAACATGGCCGACGGCAACGGCAACACGGCGCTGCACTACAGTGTGTCGCACTCCAACTTCCAGGTGGTGAAGAAGCTGCTGGATGCGGGTGAGAGCAAAAACAAAACACACTGGGGGGGTCACACTTTTGGTCAATTTGGAGTTTCAAACTGTGGGGCCAGGTCATACTTTTATTTATTTGTTTGTTTACACTTTCTTTTCACATTTATTTTCTGACTGTTAAGAATACATGTAATCATAAAACATGTTATATTTTATTTAGTTTATTAGTCTGAAAACATTAAGTTAAGTTAAATTGCATTTTTTATTAACTTTTTTTTTTAAATTGCGGGCGAGATTTAACAATTTATTATAAATGTGTAGTGGGTCGCATTAAATTGTCTCGCCGGCCAGATGTGGATCCCAGGCCTGTGGTTCAGTATATTGAATGATTCAATCTGATTGTCAAAACTGGCTGGAATTTGGGTTCTATATCAATAGTTTTACAGTAAGTAAACACATTTTAAACTAATTTAAAGGAGCATGTTTTGTAAACTACCTTTAGTCTCCCTGGACCGAAGGTATACAAGTCACCCAAGTTGTAAACAAGTCACCCAATTGCCATGGCAACGGATATCAATAATCAGCATCATTGCATGATCCCACACCCCCCTCCTCCCCTGCTCCATCCTGTCTTCCCTCCCTCTAACTCTTCACCTTCGTCAGCTCTCCATCCTTCCTCCCCTCCATCACTCCTTCTCTCCGTCCTCGCTGGTCCGCGACCTTCGCTCTGAAGGCTCAATAGACTGATGAGGTCCGGGACACTCTGGGGACTAAAGACCCTTTGTGTCCCTCCCCCGGGTCCCTTTGTGCCCCACGTCCCGCCCCCCACTAGGTCCATTGTAGCCTTTGTCCTTGTCCTTGGTCCCTCGCCCTTCCCTTCCTTTCAATGTGTGAGTCTTGAGAGACATTTATAATCTGTACATATGTATCAGGGTGATAAACAGATGGATAGATAGATGGATGGATGGTTACTTTATTGATCCCCACAGGGAAATTGCAATGTCCCAGCAGCCTCACATCAAAACAATAAGCAGTAATAATAACAAACAATAGAATAAAATATGAAATCAAAATATTATGTGGGGAAAAAAAAACAATACAATACAATACAACAATACAATAAAAACCCAGTTAACTTTAAAATATCAATAGAAACAATACAAATATGGCAGTATAATGGAAAAATAAACTTGGATAGAAAAAATAAGTTTTTTTTTTTTTTAAGCTACGCTGTAAAAATAGAATGAAGAACAAACCTAAAAAGAAAAGCAAAAAAGCAAAAAACGCATAACCATACACCTCTGTATTAACAAATGCACACTTCACACATTTAACATGTGTTTTTTTAAGTGTTTTTACCGTCCCCGTCCCCCCCATCTAGACCTGGTCTTCCAGACCGAGCTGCTCGTAGCGTGGAGGGACGCCTCCTTTTCCTTGTCCTCCTCCTCCTCCTTCAGGGTTTCGAACAAAGCAGTCTCATCAGGTCGTCTCTATTAGTTTTTGTCCGGGAGGAGACGTGATTGACTGACGAGCACGTCGACCATTTGCAAAGCATGACGGATGATAGGCGACATAGGAGGACGGTTTCCATTCATACGGAGACCACACGTAGCGCTGTCATTTACTTACGTGTGTGGGTGTGTGTGTGTGGGTGTATGTGGGTGTGGGTGTGGTCCAGATGTGTGTAATGTGAACCAGCAGAACAAGGCGGGCTACACCCCCATCATGCTGGCGGCTCTGGCAGCCGTGGAGGCTCCGAAGGACATGCGCATCGTGGAGGAGCTGTTCAGCAAGGGGGACGTCAACGCCCGGGCCAGCCAGGTCAGAGGCGTGGGGGAGCGGGGGGGGGTCTGGTGATGATGGGTCAGAGATGTCAGAAAGTCACTTCCTACAAATTATATTAGACCAAATAATACAAATAACGAAAATGATGCCTGATTTGAACATAATAGTGACCTATCAGTTGGTCAACTGACAAAAGGGGACGATGCATGGAAAAGGGTTGTTGTTCCAAAATTATAAAACCATTTGATTGAAACTAATTGAAACATTTCCAGAGCCACAACAACAGGAAATGTGTCGTTGTCCATTTACTTCTGGTCAGCACTGGATGTAGTGTCTGAGCAGCTGTAGTGGACAGGATGGTTTATTACCTTGGCTTTCATGAAAAACAAAATCCAAATTTTGTGCTATAAAGATATTTTTAGAAGTAATGCTTGTGTGTTTTGGAATTTTGGAAGGCGTGCTAGACATCAAAGTATTATAAATAACAAAAATGTGCCAGTAACTGTTTTTACTACTTAATGAACTACTGCCCCTAGATCTGTGTGGGGCTTTCAGAATGGCACAAATTCTCTTTTTCCCTTTGTCTTTTTGGAAGGTTTATAAATTAAATTAGCTTCATAGTTTGGTAACGCTGCAAAACTTTTGCACATATTGCATACAGTACAACATCCCTTTGGGCGAGCTGCAGAAATGAGGCCCTAACCTGCTTCTAGAAACGTCTCTCACTTCTAAACAACGCACTCAGACGCAGGCATCACACTGATGAGTTCGTTGTTTACAGGGATGCAAACAACTCGCTTTTCGGCGAATGTCGATTTTATTCACGTCAATTTGTGTGACTTATGTGGATCGCCCAGATCTGAAGAGTTTTATTTATTTATTATTATTTTTATTTGTCCGAGGGAACGACGTCATCCGCGATCGATTAACTAGTGGCCTCATTCGTTAGAAGACGCGGACACGGCTCTGTGGTTAGAAAGTTTGTATCGGGCGAGGGACAGGGTGATGCTACATTCAATGAAAGTCGTAAAACTGTAATTCTGTCGGAAGGGTGCTGAAACCTGCATAGGCGTAGATTTAAGGGGGGGGGCGCAGGGGATACGTCCGCGTCAATATTTCGAACAGGTGCATTTTCCCCCCCCTCCCCAATAATTTGATGTCCAACAAATGGTGTAAAGCTGGCAAAACTGGTGCATAAAAATTCACCAGAATGCAGGAAATTAAGTGTTTGGTGCTCAAAAGTTGATTAAAGGGCTTTCATCGAAAAAAGCACCGCGCGTAACGGGGTCACTCACCCCCATCCTTCCACCCCCCCGCTCTCTTTTTTTCACCATACATGTGTTTGCATCCCTGTGTTTAAATTGTCCCATATTATCCGGGGTTTTGAATCCTCTAGTGCTCCATTACAACAGGAAGCGATGAATTTACTGGTGTTACCGTGCATTTATCTTTTACTTGATTAAAAATGTAACTGAATA
>OMKR01007173.1:4526-14942 GCA_900302355.1 Cyttopsis rosea
ATACACATTCACATTGTCTGTCTTCTGTCTTCTGTTTTCTTTTTTCTTAATTTCAGCGCTTGGTCGCCATTTTCCTTTATGTGTAATTATAATCTGTTAAACACTTATTTTGGGGAGTAAAAATCCTTAATATATATGAACGTTCCATTTGAATGACTGTAGGACCATCACTGTTGCCTCGATAACCATGTATTGTACGTTATACTGGATAACTTTGTGTACGTTATACTAATTAACCTACTGTATTGTTATACTGAATTACCTACTGTACGTTATACTGGATAACTTTGTGTACGTTATACTAATTTATCTACTGTATGTTATACTGGATAATTTAGTGTATGTTATACTAAATAACCTACTGTACATTATACTGGATAACCTACTGTATGTTATACTGGATAACTTGGTGTACGTTATGTTGGATAACCTACTGTACGTTATACTGGATAACTGTACGTTATACTAATTAACCTACTGTATTGTCATACTGGATAACCTACTGTATGTTATACTGGATAACTTTGTGTATGTTATACTAATTAACCTACTGTATTGTTATACTGATAACCTACTGTATGTTATACTGGATAACCTACTGTACATTATGTTGGATAACCTACTGTACGTTATACTGGATAACTTTGTGTACGTTATACTAATTAACCTACTGTATTGTTATACTGGATAACCTACTGTACGTTATACTGAATCACTTGGTGTACGTTATGCTCGATGACCTACTGTACGTTATACTGGATAACCCGTACCGTACCAAATGTGGATTTCAATGCTGGCATTCCAATAAAGGCCAAGGAGATGTTTCTACCACTGTGACTGTCAAGTATTTTCATAAAGCATGGCAGGGTTAGCGCTTCAATTCTGTAAAGCAAGGCACCAACACTGCAGGGTTAGCGGTTCAATTCCCTGTGCAGATTTTGTTTTGTTGGAATACCAGCTGGTTCTACATTGTGATTCTGTTTAAAACTCCTCTAAAGATAGCTGGCAGATAGCTACGCTGCTATTTCCGTGCTCCAGGACTCTGTAACCCTAACCCAGTGTGACGCCGTGCTGTCTTTCCATCTGACCATGCATGACCACGTCTGCTCAGCTTGGAAAGAGGGCTTTCCTTGGACAGCGTGCACTTTGAGACAGTTATCGCCCTCCTTTGGTGAAAGTAAGTGACCACCTACTAAAAAGAGAATTAGACATTTATTATTATTATTATAGACTCCTCTGTGTATTCAACAGTGGTGGAAGAACTACTCAGACCTTTTACTCAGGTAGAAGTTCAGTAAAATACCCTGACACTAAATTATTTGTGTGGAAGTGAAAGTACCACATTGACGTTTCACTTCAAGGGTTAGGGTTAGTAAGTATGTAAGTACTTCCTCTTAAATCTACTTAGTCGTAGTAAAAGTAAACGCACTTGTCATATCCAGTGCCCTGATACAACAGAGCCTATATTACTTAATAAAGTACTACTGCACCTTTTTTTTTCTGCAGCTGATGCTCATGCAGATCCAGATTAGAATTTACAATATAATTGTACAGGATATACTTCTGATGTATCCTATAATCCCAATTCCTTTTTTGTTTTTAAAGTAATGCTACTAGAAATGCTTGTTGAAATAGTATAGATATTTGAAATGTAGAGTAAAAAGGATAGATATTTGAAATGTAGCCAGAAAATAATTATACTAAAGTAAGAAAGAATGATGCTGCACTAAGTAAAGATTCTTGAAAACTGTTCTTAATGAATGTTCCACCACTGATTTTAAAAGTTACTTTAAGATCCGAGATAAGTTTATCTGCTTTATAGCTCCGTCCACCTGGAGAAAGACCAAAAACAGTTGACCATCTTAAACTGTAGAAGAACCAACCTGCTGTGGAAAACCAGACGGTGAACTGTGAAAACCCCTGATCGATGGCGGACATGTCTGGCAGCGAGCGGCGGAAGCTGCTGCTGTTCCTGGCAGCGTTCTTCGAGGCGGTGGGCGTCCTCAGCATGCTGGGCTCCGGGGGCACGGAGTTCTGGCTGCTGGGCTCTGAGTCCTGCAGCCCGGACGGAGGGAAGGTATTTGGTTTCAAATAAAATGTGATATTACTTATTAAAAACATGTTAAATACAGGAAACTCGCATTATACTCAAATGTGTCTCTTTTTTTTTTTTTACTCTTAAAGGTGCAGTGTGTAGAATTTAGTGGCATCTAGCAGAGATGTTGCAGATTGCAACCAATTGTATATACCCCTTCCCTCACCCTCCCCGTCCAAGCGTGTAGGAGAATCTACGGTGGCCGCGAGACTCGCAAAAAACATGAATGTCCCTCTCTAGAGCCAGAGTTTGGTTTGTCCGTTCTGGGCTACTGCAGAAACATGGTGCAACATGCCCGCCTCCGTGGAAGAGGACCCGCTCCCCATGGAGATATAAACGACCCATTCTAAGGTAACGAAAACACGATTCTTATTTTCATGGGATTATACACTAATTAAAACATACTTATGAATATTATATTCCATTTCTGCCAAGTCTGTTCCCCTAGATGCCACTAAATTATACACACTGCACCTTTAATGGTTTGCCCCATTGCACTGCATTGAAGCCCAGTGAGAAGCTGCAGCAGAGTGGTAGGTTTCTCAGCAGTAAAGCGTTCAGCAGGTTGTGTATGAACAGTTAGAAATGATAGAACCAGCATTAAAAAAAAAAAAAAAAAAAAGGTTCTGGGCTGAACTGATCGTTTAAACTCAGTGGATTTTCCTTCATGTCGCTGTTGCAGTGCAATGGCCCTGCAGAAGTTAATTGTATCTAATCTAATCCCATTACTGTAATTGTCTTTCTCCTGGATTCCCAGGCTGGGGACAGTGAGCGGTTCTTCCATCAAGGTCTGTTCTGGCGCTGCTCGCTCCAGGCTCGGGCTGAGGAGTTCTCAGTGTGGAACCTCTGGATCCGTAAGAACCTCAATGGAGTGAAACGCCACAGGGCTCCACAATAAGGGTTGCTCAGTTGCCCTAGGCAACCAGATTTGGGACATTGTGAGTCATCTAGTGTGGTCTGGTTGCCTCGTTGTCAACCAGTGCATTATACCTCGGCGGATGTTTCGAAATTGATCAATCAATCTGTTGGTCACACTCAGTATAAAGTGATTGGTGACCATTTAGTCAGTGATGCATGGTTGGCAACTTGGCAACCACTTCTAAACACTAGTGCTTCTTTGTCAGAATGTTCCCTGTCAACAATATCCCTGCATTTGGCAGCATGGTTGCTTTTATTATTTCCTTCTTCCTCCTTCCTTCCTTTCAGCCAATCAGTCGCCTGCTAAACTCTGTGAGCCCGCCTTCCTCTTCCCATTTCCTGTTTATCAGCCAATCAGCTCTCAGACCCGCCCCCAAAACCTCCCGGACCAGCCCTCAGAACCTGACACCGCCATTGGTTGGTGCACGAATCATTTCACGACTCTTTAATTTCTTAATTCTAATTATTATATTGAGTAACTAATTCTGCCGCCGTGTCAGTCTACAGAACGTTCTGGAGCATCTTTCTGGTTGTGGGCCCGGTCAGTGTTGTGATTGGTGGAGTCGCCACCATCGGCGCTGCCCTGCTGGCCAATCACAGGCTGTACAGAGCGGGCG
This sequence comes from Cyttopsis rosea, assembly GCA_900302355.1. Taxonomy (NCBI): domain Eukaryota; kingdom Metazoa; phylum Chordata; class Actinopteri; order Zeiformes; family Parazenidae; genus Cyttopsis; species Cyttopsis rosea. The sequence continues at coordinate 8,157 of OMKR01007173.1, forward strand.
GAGCTCTGCTGCTCTCTGGAGGTGAGTATGGATGCACAGGTGTTTTCTGACGTCACATGGTGCGGTTCAGCTACCTGGTAAAAAATGTGAATTTGAGTGTGAATTAAGTTTGATAATAACATGTAAGGGGCCATGTGCGGTTCCATACTGAATAAATTCATGCATTCATACGTAATATTAATTAGAAATTTTATAACTGGTATATGTAGTTTAAGAGCTTCCACTGAGAACAATAGTCTCAACAACGTAGTGAATTATTTATTCTCCCACATAATAATAAACTATTTACTGTGAGAACTATAATTTAATATAATAATAAACCTTTTACTGTTATTAGGGTTAAGCTGGACATGAGTCTTCCATTGTAGTTTCTATGTAGCGTCTCTCTCTCTCTCTCTATCTCTCTCTCTCTCTCTCTCTCTCTCTCTCTCTCTCCAGGTCTCTCTCTGTTTGCTGTAGTTTCCATGTATGTGATATGGATTGAGGTCCTCAGCACCTTGGAGCTCTACTCCTCCGCCCAGCTCTCCTCCAGATGCCCCTCCTTCCATCTCAGCGTCCATCTCGGTCCCTCCTTCCTGTCGGCTCCCGTCTCCGTCTTCTTCTGCTTCCTTTCCGGGCTGCTCTTCGTCCTGATTGGTCGAGACGCCGGGACGCCGGAGGATAAAGGGAGTTCGGTCCCCTGACCAATGGCTGGTACAAACTTTTATAGTCTGAGTTTAGGACTTTGGCGGTCAATACAACATGAAGATTAATCTACTTTACTTCAGGTCATTCATCTGATTAATGATATGCTGATCTGTAATACGTAGATAACGTACAGCCAGCTGGTCATTATCCCAAAATATCCCCAAACAGGCTGACCAGGTCGGGTATCTCCTCTAAAGGAGGTTATTTAGTGATAATCACCGTCTGGCTGCAAAATTGTACTGTAGAAACATGGCGGTGCAACATGGCGGCCTCCGTGGAAGGTTTATTTTCATGGGATTTTCACGATTCTTATTTTCATGGGATTATACACGAATTAAAACATACTTCTGCCAAGTCCGTTCCGCGAGATGCCACAAAATCTTACACAAATCCTGCACCTTTAAGAGCTTCCACTGTGAAAAATAGTCACAGCACAGTGAACTGTTCTCCTACATATGAATTAAGTATTGACTGTCATAACTATCATTTAATATAATAATCAACGATTTACTGTTATTAAAGGTGCAGTGTGTAGGATTTTGTGGCATTTTGCTGAACGGACTTGGCAGAAATGGAATATAATATTCATAAGTATGTATTTATTGGTGCCGCTAAATTCTACACATTGTACCTTTGAGTCTTCCATTGTAGTACCTATGGAGTGCCACCAGATGGCACCACTAGCGAATGTTACCGTTAACACGTAACAGGGTGATACGAGGGACATGAAACCAGGAGAAGTGGTTGCCGTTGCAACGGTCATTATTAACAGACAGTGGTCATTATTCAGAGATAACTGATCGCTGGTTGCCGCTGTCGAACAATCAGGATCCAGGATTCCACAGAACAGAGGGATTAGTAGTAGTTGAACCAACCAGCATTACTGTCAGCAAAGCCTTCAACATGAAAGTTATTATAATTATTAGAATTCATCAGATCAAATTAGATTAGAAACGTTATTAGCCACATGGTATTGTGGTTATTCATTTTGTATCTATAGATTTCGTTCCGTATATACTATGTCTTCTATGTTGCACATGTCGCTCTCTGCTGTGAATATTTTTGGATTGTTGTACATCTGAATATGATAAATATTCACTTCAACATTTTAACATTTTCTTATTTTTTCTTACTTTGCCGAGTACAGTCTTTGGACTATCCCGCTGTGTAATAAAACTGTTATTATGATCATTATCATGATTTAGTTTCCATATTATTAAATATTAGTGTACTTTGCACTTCCCTGTGTTCTCATGTGGTCCTTTGTCAGATCTGAGCAGTAAAACACTCAGAACTTATCGTGAATTAATCTCCCACTCAGCTGAGGATAATGAATCTCAGGTTGGAAACACTCAGAACGTCGTCTCCCGATCTAATTACCACACTGAGATGTATGGAGATGTGTTCCAATGACCTCTCCGGGTGCTGAGCCAAGTCATTCAGATCTATTACAACAGATAAATTAACTGTGACAAAGTGTGCGGAGGAAGGGAAGCAGCTTGGACGAGGTGATGGAGGGTGTCTGGGAGTCCGGCCGTCAGCGGGACATGGGGTCGCATCTCTGGAATATCAGGTCAGAGCCGGGGGAATAATAAATGAGACTGTCATCATTTATTTTCTTTATTTTTAGAGCACCAGCTCCTTAAAGACCCCCAGCATCAGGACAGTCCTTCCTGCCTGCAATGTGCAGAGGGTCCACTGGGGGACAGTGTGGTCACATTCCTTGTGAAGGTGGAATTTGTTGTAGTTTTTTAACCCCAATAAAGAACATTTTGAGAAGGAAAAAATCTCTTTAAAATGATAAGGAGGATTAGGGTCACACAAACCATGAGATTAATCTGAAAATTCAGAGATTAGAGAACAGAATGTCATGTTTTCTTTTCTTTTTTTTATTATTAGGGCTACATGAAAATGAGATCTCACTTTAAATTCTTAATTCTGAATTTGACTGTTTGACGTTATTATTCTGACTTGGTTCTAAGAGCTCTCAGAATAAAGACAGAATTCTGAGAATAAAGTCAGAACTATGTTTCATATAACCCTAATTCTAAAAAAAATAATCATGAAAACAGAGTTTAGAGTAAAAATTTGGAGATTCTTCTCAAAATTCATTCTTTTTTTCACGTGAACTTCGTGATTTGAAGGCGGTGGATAATTTTTGTGTCCCAGTGGATCTTGGGGCTCTCCTGTCTAGCGCCCCCTCATGGCAGGTTGGCCTCAGTTGAGGAACCAGACAAATAACCATTCCAAAAGACCGTGACAAGATCAAAGACAACTCTCCGGTGGGGAAGGAGGCGGAGCTTGTGTGGAACGTCACCTCTCTGGTGGAGAAGGAGGCGGAGCTCACGCGAGAGGTACTGACTGTACGTCGTCAGACTCGCCTCCACCCACAGCATCGACTCTGAAACCAAAGTCCTCTCTCGGTGATGGAGGCGGTCAAGCTGAAAGTGGAATTCTTCAGGGTTTAGTTAGTACGGGGGACTCGGCAGACTGGCAAACAGGAACCGGCAGGCCAGACCATGTGGAGTGGAGTGGTTGTGGAAGCAAAAGTTTTGGGTATGGGAGGAGTTTGGAGAGATCAAAAAGGTTCTGATGAACCATGGAGAAGGACTTTGGGCCTCAGAGAGGTTCTGTTGGACCATTGAGCAAACTGGCTAACCATCCAACGGCTCAGGAGGGAAACTCCGCCCGGGCTGATATCAGCAAGAGTGTCAAAGTGCTGAGGGGGGGGGGTTGGGGTGGAGATCCACACAGAAGGTCTGAAGGTCCTGGATGTTGTCGGACTGTCATGGCTGACACGGTGACAGTACCACGGGATTGGCTGACATCGGTTCTAATTATGGAGGGATCACACTGCTCCTCCTCCCTGGGAAAGCCTCTGCCAGGGAACTGGAAAGGAGGAACCGGACCTGAATGGAATCTCAGATCCAGGAGGAACAACGTGGATTCCATCTTGGTCCTGGAACTACTGACCAACTCTTTACACTCCCACAGATCCTTGAGGAATTAGTTCCAACCCTCACCTGGTCCGACGGATTGGGTCATGACCAAAATAATTAGGTCCCTGATCCAGGCAGACCAAATGAGGTTCCTCTGCAGGGTTGCTGGGCTCCGCCTCGAAGATGGGGTGAGGAGCTTTGGAGATACAGGGTGAGGAGCCTTGGAGATTGGGATGAGGAGCCTTGGAGATACAGGGCGAGGAGCCTTGGAGATACAGGGCGAGGAGCCTTAGAGATATAGTACGAGGAGCCTTGGAGATATAGGGTGAGGAGCCTGGAGATCCAGCAGGACCGAAGGGCTGCTCCTCCATTGAGAGTAGCCAGTTGCGGTGGTTCATCTGGGATGGAGGCCCCTGGTGGCCCCTCTTTAGACATGTACCAGGCCACTCCAGGAGACCCCGGGGCCGGCCCACGGGTTACTTTGGGTTATTTTTTTGGAATATTTGATTTCAATCTTGCCGCCGTACTCCGTCTATAATCTCTAAAATGTTCTCTCATTACATGTTTTATTATAGTTCTGAGAATGAGGTCAGAATTCGGACTATTCTCAGAACTCGCATCAGCAAGACGCATCAGAAGTACCAAGAAATAAACCAGGGAATACATTTATAAGTGATAATTAATTCAACCGCTGTTTATCTGAGAGAAACGAGGAGAAATCATTAAATTATTTTAGTTCTTGCTCCAGTTCTTCATAGTTCACTTCAACATTAATATCAATATCAAAACACAATGGAGGAAGCTGCACGGTCTCACCTTGATAATTGGAAATGGGAAACAGAAGTGAGATCCTGAAATGAGATGCCGATGAAGGAGAGAGAGAGATGGAGGGAGGGAGGGAGGTTGAGGGATGGGTTGATGGAGGGATGAAGGGGGGGATGGAGGGATGAGGTGATGAGGAGTTGGAGGGATAGAGGGATGGGGAGGTGGAGGGATGGAGGTGAGTATGATTACACCTGAGCATCACGTGTGCCTCCCCGGTCACATCTCTTGTCACCTCCACTCCTCCTCTCATCGCTCCAGTCCTATTCTCTTCCTCCTCCTCTCTCTCCTCTCCTCTTCCGTCCTCTCCTCCTCTGGTATCCTCTCTACCTCTCCTTTCCTCTCCTCATCTCTGTTTAAACATTTCTGTCACCTCTCCTCTCTTCTCCTCCTATGTCGTCTCCTCTCATCATCTCTCCTCTCTTACCTCCTCTCTCCTCCTCCTCCACCTCTCCTCTCTCTCTTCATCACTCTATCACCAACATACCAGCAGCTCTTTGTTTTTAATGGAGTTCCAGTCTTTAGAATGTAAATGTATCATGTGAGTGTGTGTGTTATGTGGGTGTGTGTTGTACCTGTCAATCAACCCGCTGTACTGTAACGTGCACGCTCCCGTGCATTTCAGTGTCGCATTATCACACCGGCCCCCGTCCAGTGGAGATAGAACTGTCCGCTGCAATAACATGGCAAGTAGCACGTTAGCACCCCCTCCCTCCAACACGCTAACCGCTTAGCGTGTTCTGAAGAAATCTGCCGTTAACTGAGCGGATTATTTCCTTATCTCGTGTTTCTCTGCAGCGTTTGATCTGTTTCAGAAAAGCTCTTCACTTTGAACATCGTCACAGATATCACTGAACATTTCCAGCTCCAAAGCAGCAGCAAGCAACACGCACGCCACCACATGCGGCCAACATGCAACTATGCGACCAACATGCGACCAACATGCAACTATGCGACCAACATGCGACCAACATGCAACTATGCGACCAACATGCGACCAACATGCAACTATGGGACCAACATGCGACCAACACCAACACATGACCATACAGTATATGACCATATGCGACCAGCATGCAAGTAACACGTGACCAGCATGCAAGTAACACATGACCAGCATGCAAGTAACAGGTGACCAACATCCAAGTAACACGTGACCAACATCCAAGTAACACGTGACCAGCATGCGAGTAACGTGTGACCAACATGTGAGTAACCGTGACTACACGTGACCCACACCAACACGCGACCCACAGCCACAGCCACAGCCCTCCACTTGTTAGGCTCCATTCTAACTGGTACGCCCAGGATCCAACACCTGAGATGCACAGCCTTGGTGGTCGTACACCTGGAGGAAGCTCAATCAATCAATCAAACCTGTATTGTCCCTAAGGAGGAATTAGTTTTTGTCTTTCTTTTTCACATTCTCTTCATTTTACTTTTTTCTTTCTCACTGTTCTCCTGTCTTCCACTCACTACCGCTCACTTTATCTGTTTCCCTCTCTCTCTCTCTCTCTCTCTCTATCTCACCCCCCGCAGTGGAGGGATGGAGAGAAAGACGCAGTGGAGAACGATTAAATCCAACTTGTCTTTCATCCCTGGACGCTTTCATCTGTTCTTTCTTTTTTTTCAAATTTGGAATTATCACAGACACAGACACACACACACACACACACACACACTGTGTGCGCTCTTGACGGAAAGCTGGGGAACAAGAAGTGGAGTTTGGGGATGGAGGAAAAGGAGGAAGGCGAGGCAAAGGGGCGGCGCAGGAACTTGCCTCTCATCGGCTGGATTCCACTTCTTCCTTATTCTGTCGTTTTTTCTATATTATTTTTAATTCTTGTCGTTTATCTGCACAAAGGCACCAGTTCTGAACCTTAAGAGCATTTGGCGCTAAAGTCGCTCCACCTTTCCCTCCATCCGCCTCGCGGATTGAAGGATGGAACGCAGGGGAACATAGAGGAAGAAAGAACGAAAGAAAGAAAGGGAACGACAGAGCTCACATGGGGGAAGAGAGGAAGGTTACGGGTGCGAAACCCAAGACAATGGTTCTAATCCTTCGTTCCCAAAATGAAACCAAAACTAAAAAGATGATTTTCCCGTCGTCTCTGCGGCGTGACGTCTAATCTGCCGCACCAACTGTCGTCTTTTCTGTCTCATTTTCTTCCCTTCTTCTTTTTCTTCTTCTTCTCGTTCTTTTTTTCATTAAATTGGTGTCAGGACTGATTTTCGAGAGGAAGGATCCAGATGTTGCCGCCGTCATCGAACCTTTAACCAGAAAACAGGCTTTAGAGAGAATTAGAGAGAAAGAGAAGAAGGGAATGAGATTAGTTCA
>OMKR01007199.1:1833-12903 GCA_900302355.1 Cyttopsis rosea
CACTTCCTGTCCTGTCCCTGACCACGGCACGGACCCACCACCCGGAATCGGTCCCCGGGCGCCGACAAAGTGAGGGCTGCCCACTGCTCCTGGCTGTCCCTGGAGGAAGGACGGCCAGGATGGGAAAAATGCAGAGACTGTATCTCATCGTTCGCCACTCCTGCATGTGTGTGTGTGTGTGTGTCACCCTCCACATGTGTGTGGTAAAATGTGTGATTAATAAATCATTCTTCATTCTTCTCATGGGTTAACTGCAGGAGCCGAGCCACAACCTTTTTGCAATCTGTATCTCCCATTAAGCAGAGCCACCATTCCATAAACATATTCCATAAACATGAGTTTATGCTTTTATTGTGATGTTCATCATGGCACCTTTCTGCATTCATTTTCTTAATGATAAGTGTTATTTGATGTGCCTACAAATACCTTGTTTGTTTGCTTTTATCGTTTGGCTCTTATGCCTGACCCATATCCACTTTTTGAGCTATTTAAATGTTTTTCTATGCCACTTCCTGCTGCAAAAGATTGATTCCACAGTTGCCACCATACATTTTTGACAAAAAACTGATTTCAGCACCAAAAGTTCAAGGTCTTGTTAAGGTGGTTCTTGGCAGAAAATGACATATGATTATTCAAGCTGACACACCCACTCACTGTGAAATTAAACCATTTCTTCAAACTGTTTTTTGCGACTAAGCAGCTACCACTTTTTTGTCTGTTCAGTGAGTCAGCTATCTATGGAAAGACTCAAAACTTTATATTACTGGTTGTTATTTTAAATTTTGCTCTACAATTACTCTTGACACTGGATAGTACCTGAGTGTTGATGAAAATCAGCTTCAATTTATTATTGGTTGCCATTCTGTTAATAATGAATAATGACGTTTAATTACCAACCTTTACCCCATTTTCCATTTGGGGAAAAATTTAGGATGTTGCAGCTTGTATTGGCTGAAGGTGGATGTTGACGTTGAAAACCATCAATGTTGAGGCAACATAACTGATAACTGAAGTCTGAGCAAAAAGCGTAAACTTAAATGCAGTATTTAGAGAGTTTTAAATGCAGTCTTGTGTTGTTTACATGAAGACACAGTGTTGGACGCAAGTATTTCTAGTAAGAAAACAGGTAAAAGGCTGAAAATAAATTAATCATTGGATGAACTTATTTTCAGCTTGACCTTTTTGTGAACAGGTCATTGACTATCATCGATAATGACTGGAAACACACACACACACCTCACATATCCTCAAAGGCCATCTTGGTAAGGTATCGTCCACTGAGTCTTCATTATATCAAACCCATCCCATATTAGATAAACGGCTGTGATTAGCCCGGTCATAAAATGGTCAGGTGGAAATCGGTTTGAATGGGAGGGTGGCCAGACCAATCTGCCAGAGCAAATAAAACATGAGCTTGCAGATTCGTCTGGTTCCCAGGCTATTCTTTGACAGCACCAGAGCGAGACAGTTTGGGGAAAAAATATAACTAACATATATACAAACTTCAGTGTCGAGAAACAACTGTCAAAGAGGACTGTCAACATATTTTAGCATAAAAGGCCATAACAAACCTTGCAGTTTGCCATGCTGGACATGCATGAGAGGCAATACTGGGACCAAGACAGGCAGTCATGGACCCTAAATCTAAAGAGCACCGTGGATTCTACAGTAACACAGAGTAGACTGTGGTTTGCTATTTTGTATTGTATTGTATTTTTTGTATTGGCAAGGGGGTTTGACTTTATTGTTGAAATTTTTCTACTCCTTTATTTTAAATAACTGAAGCTTAGTGCCGGCCATGCTATGTGCGCTTAATACAAAATATGACGTTGACTGTTTGGAATGATACACTTTTTTTCCTATGCTGGCCTTGAACAAAATAATTTCCCCCGGGACAATAAGTTTGCCAAACCCCTTAATCACTGCCAGCCATTGACTGCGGAGGGCATGAAATGGTTTTCTCCCGAATGTCTCAGATGTCTTGTACCAAGGGACAACTGAGGACTGCCCTCGCAGTGTACATCACACCTCCGTGACCACATACAACCGTCCACACACCCCAGGGAAAAAACCAACTAGAATTGATTTACCTCCTCTGTTTTACAAGTGTCCTGTTGCAATGTTTTTGCTTTCTTTTTTTTTAATCCCACCATCTCTTTCAATCTGCTGACAATCTACTGATTCGACGGACAGAAAATCAATCCAATCTCATCTTAGCCTGGATTCTCTGAGCTCCTATCCCGACATCTTTACTGCCTGCAGAGGATGGAGAATATAGCATTTGTGTTTGGTTTTTTTTTTTGGCCTGTTTTCCTGCACGCGCATGTGCACATACTTAGACACTTAGACCCTTTTTCTTTTTTTGCTCTTGAAGTTTGTCTCGTCATCAACAACCACGGGAAAAAAATGCATCGTGTGGAACGTTTATTTTCCATTATTTAAGGATCATTCTCTTGAGGCTTTGACTGATAGGGCAGTGGCAGCCTTCAGACAGACAACACGCCAAATCTGCTGCATCTGTCGGCTGTAGATGGCTGATATGACAGCCAAGATCACAGAGTTTTATCACGACTTTCCCTGAGGACACACCGCAATATTGAGAGCGCTGGGAGATACTTGACAGAGCAGAAATGCCACCACTTCTGGACAAGCAGTATCTCGCAGCCTTCCTTTTCTGCTGCACTACCAAAGCTTACATTCGACTACTATGAAGCACTTAGTCTTAACATTGCGTTAAGCTAGGAAGCAAGCAAGGAAACCTATACCCTATTATCCCAAGCGACTTAAAAGTACACTCAAAATTAGCGAAACATTGTACATAAATGGATTGTAGTCTGGCACAGACTCTGTTGACTAAAGTTAAGACCAATCTGCTAAGAAGGGTAAGAAGCCAAGTTTGGCAATGTTGCTGTAGTTTCTATGGCTCCACGAATTGTGCAATGTTACTGATTTATACAATGGGCCTTATTCATGAATATGTGGGTAGAAATGTTCTTACTTTGTGCGCAAAAGAGCTGAACACGCAAAGTCACCATCGGATCCAAGACGTGTGCCTACTGGCCACATTTGTTCTTAAACACGTGCATTTATTGATGAATCGGAACCATTCTAAATTGACTGCTCGCAGCTGCTAATTAGCATAAACCACGCCTCGATTTATCCATATAAGGAACTTCCTGGTTCCAGCAAACAAAGAGGAGGAGGATCGCATTTAAATGGCTTAAATAAAAAAAACTGGATTGATATCAAAGTTGCCGATGGAGGATTTGGACATGGTGCTCGAGTGGCACTGTTGGTCTGGTGATAAAGTTGCGGCTCCAGGTTATTACTTATATAATTATAGAGTGAAATACTAATAATTAATAATAAAAGCAGGACTTCTCTTGCCAGTGAAAATCAAGTGGAAAATGTGTATTTCTCAGTGGAAATCAGATCTACTTTCTCCCGAAGCTGCATATCAATATCCATATCCATTAAGCAAAATAATCCATTGTCAAACCTGCTTGGCTTGTGTAGAGTTAACCAACTGCACATACAGCAGTAAATTTAAGGATCCTAGACTTAAACATATAGAAAAACACACACACACAATGAAGATACGCAAAGAAGATAAATAGGTGTCGGATTATTATTGGTAGTAAATGTTTTTTATTTTTATATTGTAAAATAGTGAATATTTACTCCTTTTTTACAAACATGCCACTTGCATTTAGTTAAAGTTCGGCAATATAAATTTCCAGGACTCTGGTGATGTCCACTGTACCTTTTGACATCTGAATTTGCCAGCACACAGATTGCACATTACATTCCTTTGCCATCATATCAACATAAGAATAATCAATTGATCAAAATGTTGAGGAGTACCATATAAGCATCACATTTACATAAGGACCTTGTGAGATTGGGCTGCTGGCAGAGTTTTAACTGAAAGCATCCACTACGTCATTCCCCTTCCTTGCCGAACGATCACCAGCAGCAGCGCTGTTAATCTGCTGTGTAATTTGCATAGATACAGGGGAGCGCGGTTTGGCCTCGTGAGATTATCTCTGTACACCCCCAGCGGGAAGCCAAGAAGCTGCGAAAGGCAGGAGGGGCGCTTAGAAAGATCAGTGAGATTAATGCAATTATAAAAGACAATTCTTATCCTTTTTAAACTAGCATGTTAACTTAATCTTTTGTATAGTTTTTGTTTTTTGTTTAGAAACAACACACTAAATATGACCACCCCCCCATCACGATGCTGGTTTCCATGGAACCCCTTAAGATGAAGGAAAGGAAAAGTTTTGGATAATGGGAAAGTTAACGGGTTGAACATGTCCTCTTCTCTAACAATTGAGATTGATCAGTGTATCTACCAGGAGTAATGTGTTCCTAAATGAGAGTTTAACAAGGGGGTGGGGTGCACAAACCTCTGATTGTTGCATCAGGAGAGGAAAGGCACTCAACCTTTCATGTGAGTGTGTGTGTGTGTGTGTTCTGTCTGGGTGAGAGCAAACAAAATCATTGTTTTTTTTGTGGACCATATCCACAAAATTAGATGAGAAAAAATTGATATACACTGCAAGTGTGTGTGTGTGTGTGTGTGTGTGCCTGTGCAAGCCCATTTAAGCGTGATTGTGTGCATATGCCCATTTGACAGCTATCAACTGTCATTTGACAGGCAACCATGCCTACTTCCCAACTCCTCCGAGCCTCCTGGGTTTGTCGTATGAGGGACGGTGATCAAACACTAATTTTCCCTCTTGGTTAGAGCGCTAATGAGAGCTGTGTGCTCTGAGGAGAGAGGATGACTTTGATCTCCATAATATCGCTCCGACCCCCTGCTGCCGCTCCCCTAAATCCCACCGTTCTTCAAGTCTGTCAGGGATGCAGGAGAGTGGAGCAGTGTGGAGGAATGAAGCCCTGAAGAGACACACTGACCTCTGTCACCCACAGCCCGTCATAGTGGAAAGTGTTATTTAATTATTTACTTTTACACAGGTGAACACTGTTTTGTATGCTCGCAAACGTCGTCTACCTCTCTCTTCTCCGTGTCATGGATTTTTTTCCACGATTCACCTGGGAGGAACACGTGACACTAAAATAAACTGATTTAGATTCTGTTCTGCTTTGCTGAAGAAACGACAACAAGCGCAGGACTTGAACCTTTATTCTCTTTATATACTGTATGTGGAAAGAAAGGAAGAAAGCCATATACACCCCATATGTGAACTACAAATTACAATCTAATCAGAAGTTATTTACAGTTTTCAAAATATTATATTCCCTTTCCATTCTCATGTCTTTTATGGTTCTGCTGCAAAGTGTTCTTAAAAATATTTGATGAAAAATACAGTAAAATATCCCAAATTAAGCGTAACCTAACTAAAATAAAAAGTAATCTTGTTTTAAATGTTGAAGATGTGTCATGTTTAACTTGATATGGTTTAGAGGAGGCCAGCTTCCGCTCACTTATACTGTATATTCATTTTCTTTTGCATTCCACTGGAAGCGACCAAATTCACCTGCTCTGCCTGTGTTGCTTAGGATCTGTTCTCACTCCACCTCCCCTCCATCCACCTTGTCAGACCCTTCTCTCCAGATTCCAGCTCATCACTCTCATATTTCAAAGCTCCCCAAGTATGTCTTTGTTTGCTCAAACCTTGCACGGCAGTGATGCGACTCAGATGCCAAACTCAAAAAAGTACATAATAGAATAAAGGTAATTTTCCATCATTTTGAGTTTCAGAACTATAGTATTATCAACACATTAAGGTATTGTAAAAGTGTACACCAGTATACCTTCAAATAAGACATAATGTACAGTCATAAATAAGGGTTTACCTTTTCATAATAAAAGACAAGAGATGATCCTTACTGGTGTCAGTGCTCCTATATTCCACATGCCAGTGGATAACATCACGCAGTTATCAAGATTTAATAAAACAGAATGGCATCACTCGGTGTAGTTGTCTCAAATGCCAGAGACATAATGATCATGACTGTGAATCGCTGCCAGCCATTACTCAAGTTCCCGCACAGTACCAAGGGCATGTATTTACAGTGGGTGCGATTAACATGAGAGGGTGACATTAAATAACGCCTCTGTCGAGAAAGTCATAATAAATAAATAGAGGAGTATCTATGGGCATGTCAGTACATAATGACAGTGAAAATACTCATCTTCCAATGCTTCAGTCTGTCCTGACAGGTTCAACTGAACTTTAAAAATCAAATTAAACACTGAAATATGGCCACCAGCCATATGTGGGCCCTTCATCATGTAACCAATATAAAATACAGCAATGCCATATTGTACTGAAGATCTACACAGTAAGCTGTTTTGCTAGCTTTTGTCTGCACAGTCATTATCTGAATGACCGCTGAGCATTCCTGGATAATGCTGTCCTTTCTTGCTTTTCCTGCACGGAGAAAGGCTATCTCCACTTATCACTTTACCACTGACTCAGCAAAAGATAAATAAATAAATAAAAAACAGAAAACCTTTTCACCTGGCTGTTGCGCTGTGGTTTATATCTCTACATTGGGGGAAACACTAAAGTGACAACATTATCACTTGTTTCTCTACAGAAGTGTTTTTTTATTTCCCTAAAGTGACAGTGGGTCCTAGAAATATTAATGAAATATAGACGTCAACAAAAAAGCTTTCTTTACGCTTTCCACCAAGGATGTATATAGATGTATATAGACATACAGAGCGCAATTGACAGCGAAGCAGATCTCCTACCTTGGCCATGATCCTTTGAGCCACAGCGCAGAGGGGATAGTGCAGGTGAGGGGATTTACTCTGCCCTCTCACGCTAGATTAGATTGGATCTCGTCGCAAAACCTCTGTAGTCTTACTACAGTAAGGTATTGACTGTTTCCCTGAGATGAGGTGTGCTGCACTTACATAAACTACTTGATTCTATCTCGTACTAAGCCCAATTACACATCTCACTATATATTGTTTGCTTGACGCCTTCATTGTCTAAACCATTTACCCTATATCCATGAGCTTCCATCGGTGACGAAGTGACTACAGAAGTGTTGGTGAAGCAAGCAAGCGGCGGCATGTGAGGGAAGGGGATGCAGTAGCCTTAATGTATGGCCAGATATTAATTGAGGATTGATCAAATTCAAATAGGCTGTTGTAATGCAGCTACTGTATAAAGGTGGAGGTACACTTAAAAAGACATGAAAACTAAAGACATGAGAACCACCGGAACCAGAACACCGTCAGCAGAATACTCAATAAGAACTCCGTCTACTTCTTTATATACCATTCTGTTCCACTGGGGGGCTCAGATTCAGTCGCACCCACAGTATTTCCAGAGCGAGAAAAACAAACCAGACCAAAACAACAATGGCAGCGGTGAAAGAAGCAGGAACGTGAGAGGCAGCGGGTTTGCTTCACATACAGATGAAAGAAAGAAACACAGAATCACCTGAAGGAATTCTTTCAAACAGCGGAGAGACGTGTTCCTTGGCGAGACAATGTCATCGGTCGTGGTTTCAACGACCTGTCTATTTTGAACAATTGACCCGAGCAGCTGTTGAGTTTATTCCACAGTTTAAATTCTAGTTATTGCTTTTCTTATTTGAATTATTTTAAACAGTGCCTTTACCTGACTGTTGATGCAGTCAATAATATATTTTGATCGTACGCTTCTTTTGTCCGTCATCGTTACAGCCTTGTTATATATTTACTACATATGTTATATTATACAGCTTCATTTCCATATGCTGTGCAGCCATCTCTTTAGATGACATCAAAGGTACAGTATTCATTTTTCACTAGTAGTTTGCTCCGACTGTTGCGGCTTAAAATAAAATAATAATTGATTTTAAAATTTTATTTTTTAAATAAGCGTAGATTGAAATCCAACCCCTGCCACGACGCAACGGCATTTGGATCAATCGCGACAAGGGGAGTTCAAGGGAAAGACAAAAAGTCAAAGTTCACCTCGGGGGCTTGCGCAGAGAACCCAGATCAGAGCGTACTTCTATTTAAGTGTACCTCCACCTTAAGGACCCCTGTTCTATTGATAAAGTTTACAGTTAGTCTAGTCAAGGAGTTTTGTTCGAATACATTTTGTGCCTCAAGTTTTCCCAGATAACAACCAAGAATTATTGTTTGCCAGCGAACATTAAGTCCACAAAGTTTATCGTATGTGCATTTCAATTTGACGAATGATGTAACTAAATTATATCAATTCCCGACCATTAAGATCTTGAGAAGTCATAGGTCTGCCTTCTGTTTCAGCGAAGCCTCAATTTGTTCCGAACAGGAATCTTTCAGGCAAACACACAAGCAGGCCTCATTAAAAAAGTGTACTGTAGACTGAAATATAAAACAGAATATTAACGGTCTCGTCAGCCCAATATTGCCTCACCATGCATTGCAATAACAAATTACAGCACATTCTGTTGTTGTAAATAACTGTGAAATAAATAATGCAAATAATCTAATAGCCACAGGTTGACTCGTAACTACATATGCAGATTTTCCACACATTCATCTAAATAAGGCTAGAAAACCTATAATTTGTAAATCAACGGCTTGTAGCTGTCTAGTATACCATTCAATTTATAGATTATTCTTCAATAATCACGTATCACGTCAAAGAATTTGAAAATCTTTAAGAATAATTTCATCATGAGTGCTGCAAAAAAGTGTCACAACTTGCCACCAGAGATAGCTATCTATGTAATAACCCATATGACCCAAGAGTGCAACCTGGTTCGTTGCACAAGAGTGGACCAATAGCACTGAACACTGGGAAACTCAATATCACTGGAACACATATAAGCTCTAGGGCTGAAAGAACAGACTATGTGCTAGACACACCTCAGAATATGAGCATATGCTTATATTTCTTGACAAGAAAACCTCATATTAAACTGTAAATAAAATATGCTGTTTATGTGTGCTTTGCAGACTTGAAGACTCCCAGAAATACTTGCTTCAAAGTGTCCTCAGTAGTACAATCCAGTATTTTATATTTCCAACAGCACTATTGATCATTTGTTTATGTCTCTAAGGTCAATATGCATTTTTCAGTTTGTTGCTGAAAGAGTTGATTTATTTATTGTGTAATTTATTGTGCTGAACTATTTTTTATAAATGTTACTGATTTGTTACTGTATCTAATATTATTTAATATTATTATCAAATGTGTTTTCATTAAATGCTTTCACTCTGTGTGAAAATTACAGTGTGCTGCAATATTCTGGTCATTTTGCGGTCACCATTTTGGAATTCGTCTTAATGATTACTGCTCATTAATTCATTAAAAATTATTGGTAAATAGAAGCTTTTGTCATTATCTCAACTTCAATTTTATTTATCAGCAGAGGGCAAAAGGTTTTTTACAGCAAAACACACATAGATACCAAAAGCCTAGATAATGTACATCAAACGGGGGGTGCACTGAATGTTGCGGACTTGGGGAGAACAGTGGTCCGAGGTTGACCTTCCCAATCATAGAATTCCATACAGAATAAGTACTAAAGTGCTTGCAAGACTAAAGTGCTGAGTTTCAGGACACGAATTAAAAGATCAACATGTCACCAATATAAATACAACATAGATATGTAAATACAATTCCACAACCTTATGTAAACAACATAGCCGACAATGTTATCAAAAACAAAACAGAATCGACATAGTTAGCCAAGGTCGGCAGCATCCTGAAACATAGTCACTACCATCACCATCACCATCGAAGGGAAGGAAGGAAAATGCCAGCGGGAATGAATGAGTGCCTGCATCTATTTCTCTTAACAGGGGGAAATCGTTACCAGAAGGTAGGATCTGAAACTCATAGTGAAGGGGGTGAGCGCTGACTGATAGGATGGATTTAGCCTCCTCCACTACCTGTCTGTTAAAGGTCAGTGAGGTTACTTTACTAGGACACCTAGGATTTTACTGCTGACTTTCTCTATTTTGGAAAGAGCAGTTTTGGCCTTGACGCCGAGATTGCTGAACGTTGCTGGCCCTGTTTGCAAAGTATCTCTGTATTGGAGTTAAAATTAAAATTTTTGTCAATCAAACTGCCAAGGTACTTCTACAACTTCTACTACCTATCCCTTGATGGTAGTGTGTGGAGGAGACTGACAATAGCAGAGTCATCTGAAATTTTTTTAATGTGTCTGTTGTCATGCTGGCTGCGACAGTGGTGAAAGGACACACCCCTGGGGAGACCCCTGGATAATGACATCTCCTCAGACAAGCAACCATTCACCCTTACTCTCTGAGTTCTGTCATACCCCTTTTCCACTGCACAAAAAACCGCTAACATCCTGCTTTTGGCTGCAGTGGGAAAGGGTACAACCGGCATTCATACCCGGGTCAAATAACTCTGCAGTAGTCACAGGTTTTTATCGGCTCCAGCTCCGATCGGCAGCAGTGGAGACATGACACCCGGGTCGCCAAGCTATTTACGCCCCTTTCCGACGCGCGTTCAAGTTCCGGACGTAATGTACAATGTAATGTACAATGTAATGTGCAATGTAATGCACAATGTAGTACACAATGTAATGTACAATGTAATGCACAATGTAATGTACAATGTAATGTACAATGTAATGTGCAATGTAATGTGCAATGTAATGCACAATGTAGTACACAATGTAATGTACAATGTAATGTGCAATGTAATGCACAATGTAGTGCACAATGTAATGTACAATGTAATGTACAATGTAATGTACAATGTAGTGCACAATGTAATGCACAATGTAATACACAATGTAATGCACAATGTAATGTACAATGTAATGTACAATGTAATGCACAATGTAGTGCACAATGAAATGTACAATGTAATGTACAATGTAATGTACAATGTAATGCACAATGTAGTACACAATGAAATGTACAATGCAATGTACAATGTAATGCACAATGTAATGTACAATGTAATGCACAATGTAATGTACAATGTAATGTACAATGTAATGCACAATGTAGTACACAATGAAATGTACAATGCAATGTACAATGTAATGCACAATGTAATGTACAATGTAATGCACAATGTAATGTACAATGTAATGTACAATGTAATGCACAATGCAATGTACAAT
>OMKR01007330.1:4136-14644 GCA_900302355.1 Cyttopsis rosea
TTCTTTTTCATGAAAATGAGCCAAGAGGACAGACAGAAAGCAGTAAAGCTGAGTGAGATCGCCGGGCTCTTCAAGGCCACTTTGATAAGACGAACAATGGTGCCCTGTTCTACTGTGCGTGTGTGTGTGTGTGTGTGTGTGTGTGTGTGTGTGTGTGTGGGGTTTTTTTTTTTTTTGTGTGTGTGTGTGTGTGTGTGTGTGTGTGTGTGTGTGTGTGTGTGTGGATTACTATTTTTCTGTTTGTTTGTTGGCATATTTATCCATCCGCTGGGCGCAGTGATTAGCAGCTGTGAGGTGAGTTGGGGGTTGCCAGGTACAAACAGCAATACCTCATATACAGTATATAATATTACCGCCAACAAAACTCGGCTGACTCAACTGGCAACCGTACAGCACCAACACATTGAGTTTCACGGGCGGCTTCCGGGCTGTTAATGGTCTGGTGTTGCCAGGCATCTTTCACGGGACAATATTGTAGGTGAAAGATAGTTTGCATAGGCCCTCTAATCTCACTTTAATGTCCACTGGGCCTTGCAGTATCTATTGTGATATGAGATACGTGTGTTTCAAAGTAAAACATTGGATTCCACACAAACCTTGGCCCAAGAATGTCCATGAAGTACCATTTTAAATAAGTTATATTTGGAGAGTTCTCCAATGAAGGAGGCTAGCTGCTGAGTTTGTTCCATGTCGGTCCATCTCAATATAAACTGCCGTTATAAATGTAAGATACATGTACAGGCGTGCAGGATATGCATGAATAAAAGAGAATGCTGCCATTCAATTATTAGCAGTATTAGTATATTGTTCTATACTATTTACACAGCATGCATACAGCATCATGCACATATAGGTGTTGATATCTGATGAGATCACACATTAAACTCTCAAGGCATTTTATTTGATTGGCTTTTTTTTTATTTTTTAACCATGAAGCATATGAAGTCAGTGGAAAAACATCTTCAAAAGCTACAATGATGACAATTTTCCCCTTTCCAGACAGTTAGCTTTTCAATTTCAAAGCATGTTTTATTCCGCGAGACATCCTTTCGCAGTGTATGACGCTGTGTCTGTCACCTCTCCTCAGTTCGATCGTCTACCACCACCACAACCATGGTCATTGACCATGGTAAGAACGGCGATGCTGGCTCGCCGGCCACACGTGTGCCCAGGAAGACCTTCACAGACGACCTCTACTCCACCTTCAGCTCCCCGTTAGCCTGGATCTTGGTGGTGGCCCTCCTCGTCACCTGGACCTGTGTCTTCGTCATCATGTTCGATCTGATGGACTACAGGACCGTCTCAGGTAAGGAGGGGTAGTTGTGCGTCACGAAGGACATCATGACATCATGAGGCATCATGACTGTTGCTCAAAAAAACAACAACCCTGCAGTTATTGGATATTATATATTTTTGGCAAAGCTGTTCCGTCCTTCTGTCCTGTTTTTTTTAAATTAAATATGTTGCTGATTTCACTTAATCTGAATCCTGTGGAGACCTTTTGCAGTCCTAAAGTCAAGTGTGATTTTTTTCCCCCCAAACATCATTGAAATGTACAGGTTACCGAAATGCAACCTTTATTTTATATGCATTAAGGTCGACTTTCCCCTGTGAAAAGATGGGTCCATCCAATCCACTTGCGTCACATGAAATGGCGGATCAACTCAACCAACCAACAACTTTGTAATCAACAAAGGTTATAAAGTCTATGACTTACAGTATATGGAACAGATATAGAAAAGTATTTCCAAAATCTCATACAATTCTCGTAATGACATTGTGTTAGCAATTCGCCTCACGGTGTTTTAGACCTATGGCTAGTGGGTATGTATTGCAGATCTCAGTTACTTAGTTACTTAACACATTTGTGCAAAGGGGTTTTGGCCCTGGTCGGGCCTGTCTATCTGTCTCTCTCCGAAGATATAAGGTCAAATAAGGTCATTAGATGTTGAGATTTGTACTGATTTTATTTGCTTTGCTTATTCTACAGTGTTAACGCACAATTCTCATTGTCAACAGCTGTAAGTGACTCCACTACTGTGGAGGATAGGTATGGGTGTGAGTTAGGTTCGAATTTTAATTAATGACACCATCCAGAATGTTAATGTATGAAATACATGAAAATGAAAGGATAGGTTCGCTATTTTTCAAACCAGACCATATTAAAATGTTGGTTCCCGTCACTTTGCTCTTGAGAAACTTACCACTCTGCTGCAGCTTCTTACTGTGATTAAATGCAGTCCAATGAGGCAAATGGTTACTTCATAGTTAACACCTCAATAGACTACATTCTCAGTAAATGCCTCGTCACCGCACATTCTGTAATTCGTCTGTCTGTGCATAACTCACTCTTCTGATTTTGCTTCTTAGTATAACCCTCGTAACAATAACTGATCCCGACAACAACATAACAACAACATGACAACGTCCTGGCAGTTCATTACCTTTGCAAAAAAAATCATTTGATAGCACTTTGTCACGATGGGGTCACGTTATCACCCACCGTGGCTGAACAGACATTCCACTGCTGCTCTTGATGCAGGCACTGACAAAACTCTTACTATCAGCTTCAACAATGAGGGGAGGGTCTGTCTGTTCACGGCCCAAAACTGAAGGCACCTCTGTCCATCACAAAAGACAGCGGTTCAGATGAATTTGGGGACTGGAATTTACAACTCTCTTCTATGTTTTGTATGCAGAGAACAACCATGGTTGGCTCCATAGGGGTGTGTTCAGACTTAGATGCCTCTCAATAGAGTCGCTGTGTGTCATGTCAATTCACAACCAACTTGATTGAAACTTTTCTGCGAAAAAATTGCTGTATACAGTTCTAATTTATAGCTTCTTCTATGGTCTGAGAATCAGATTAGATTACTACCAAAACATTACCTTTTACCATCACAGACACAGCTTCCTTGAGGTTGTCATTGTCCAAAACGTCATGGGTCAACCACATGGTGCCAAATAAGAGATCCTGCACAGGAATATGTACTTCACCCATAGCAGCCAGTCCTTCTTGGTGTACCACGCTTTTCTTCAAATCAAAGGCGTAAAATTTAGAAGATGCAAAATGATCATCTTGATCATCTTGTTAGTGAGTTTTGACGTTGACGTGATGACGTCAACTGACAGCGTGAAGGCGCTTGTGCAATCCACAAAGCACAGATATTGAAATGACAGATGTAACGTTGAGTGTCACTTATTTTTGAGGAGCATGTGTTGTACCCTGGCGTCACCAGACCAATTCACAAATGCGTATTAGTCTGTGACCTTGTCAAAAGTTGTCAAAATGTCTCTGGACGCAATTGGTACGGCAAACACATCTTTCTTATCAACAAAAGCATTTTAGAGAAAATATACCGTCCAGTTTGTTTAATACTGTCGCGATAGCGGATTCAAATGGCTGTTCCACATCAGCAGCAGCCATCTTGGTAAAGTCCCTCAACAGCGATAGTGGATTCAACAAACTGTTCCACGTCAGCGGTAGCCATCTTGGTAAGGTGCCTCAACGGCTCTCCTCTGCATCGTCATCGTATCAAACCTGCCCCATATTAGATAAACGGTTGTGATTGGCCAGGCCGGGTGTAAATCTGTTTGAATGAGAGGGTGGCCAGATGTATCTGCCAGAGCAAATGAAACATGAGCTCGCAGATTCGTCTGGTTCCCAGGCTACATGTGTTGCATACTGCTGTTCTCTTCTTGGTACTTGGTAACAAAATAGATTTTGATGTCTATTTTGGAATTGCCTCCATGACGGCTGTGTCATTTGCTTCCAGCGATGTTTTCTTTTTTTTGTAAATATTGACAGGATGATTGCATTGCCAACAAAGGCATCCATGGCAGAGTTGGCCTTGGCCTACAACCTCAACACAAAATGAAGCTCTTGAAGCAATTAAAAGAGAATTTTGAGACTGGGCTTTGGACTTTGGACTGACTAAACCAAAAGTTAATTTTTAGGCAACAACCAAAGAAGGTATGTTTGAATGAAATAGCATGAATCATTTGTAGTCAACTGGCAAGCATTGTGGTGGATCGATTATTCTGTGGGTGGCTGGGGGCACAGGAAATATTGTACGGGCGGAAGGAAGGTTTTATCAAATATCAAGAGATTCTAGAGGCTAATGTTTGAGACTCAGTCAATACAGTGATGTTGAATAGAGGTTTGGTATTCCAGCAAGACAATGAGCGAAAGCATACCTCAAAATCAACCACCGAGTATGGGTGAAGGCTTTGGAATGGTCAAAACAGTTCGCAGACTTGAATCTCATTAGAAATCTGTGGAAAGATCTCAAACAAGTGTTCTGCAAGGAAGAATGGAGAAAAATCCCAAAAGAAAGAAGAGAACGACTCTTATCTGGCTACAGGAAGCGTTTGCAAGCTCTTAAATTCACCAATTCATCACCATTATTTTTAAACAGTGACAATTTGAAATAAATCATATTCTTGCTTTAAATTTTCAAGAAGTTGCTACGTTTGGCTTTATATGCTTTAGAGGTCAGGTCAGCTTCCGTTAACTTATATATACTTATATACTGTATATTCATTGTAACATGCATTTTGACACGGAGTGCCCAAACTTTTGCATTCCACTGTACAAAATGACTGGCATCTGCCACGACGGAGAACTCTCGTTTGGCAATGTTGGTGTCGTTTCTATAGCTTCCTTTACCGAAGAGAAATAGAAGAATGAAAATTGCAAATACAGTATTTAATATCAAC
This sequence comes from Cyttopsis rosea, assembly GCA_900302355.1. NCBI lineage: Eukaryota > Metazoa > Chordata > Actinopteri > Zeiformes > Parazenidae > Cyttopsis > Cyttopsis rosea. The sequence continues at coordinate 8,856 of OMKR01007330.1, forward strand.
TCCTTCAAGTCAAGTCCCAAGTTATAAATATCAAATCAAAGTCAAGTCCAGTCTTTCATTAATGATCAATAATAAATGAATATTAACGGTCACAAGTCGTCAGATTTGGGACTCGAGTCAAATCACGTGACTCAAGTCTTATTTAAGTGAGAGTACTGCTGCTGCAGAGATAATTTACATGAATTTATAGTGAACAGCAGCCTATTGACGCTCGGACGGGTAGTGTATTTTGAGCTGTTACACATCACTGTACAGTATACGCTGTTATTTATCTGTTGCAATGACCATCTTTCATCTCGGCCTTTTACCTTTCACCCCGTGTACTAACAGCAAACCTTCTCCCCTCTATGCAGCACATCCCCCCTTGTCTCCCTCTGCGTCCCTAACTCCCACTTCATTTTGTCCCTTATACGGCTCCTTAATCCCTTCTTTTCTAACAGTTCACACAATTCCTCCGCCTCGCCTCCTTCTCTTCTCTACTCTTGTCCGCCGTGGAGTTCCTTTCTGCCGTGCCGCTATGCTTACCAGATGACTCTCTCATCCTACCAGGTTCCCGCTCCTCCCCCGGCGTGAGGAAAACTTTAAAGGATACAGGGCGCAGAGGCAAGGCACCTTACTCTGCTTCTAACTCCCTGCATAGTGCTATACAGACCAGACCTATTACCAGCTAAAGGCTCACTAATACTACACTACTAATTCACCAGCATGGACTGTTACACTTACGCCATATATGTAGCTGTCGAGAAAATCGACAAGTTGGATTGGATTCTTACTTGATAGTGTACAGTACTGTAATCGTCGGATTGTGTCTCACCGTTTGGCTTTGTTAGAGTTACTCTTCTAGCATCTCTATAGAGATCTATACGTATCTCTTCTATATCTCTATATTTGCGTCTGAGACATAGGAAAGGGTCTCAGAAAAGGGTACGTACTACCATTGCACCAAGCCAGCTGATTTTTCCCTTATTGGTTGGACCTCTGGGTTGTTGTGCACGTTAGCAAATCCAGATGCATGAGTCGAAATAGTCAGGAGGACCTATATTCTCAACCCGAAAGCTTGACCTCGGCGCACTTTTCGCACCTTCACGTTTTCACCCTGGTGCCGGATTCAAGGTGAACAACTGTCGAATGGTGAGTGCTTTAGGGAAAAATGTTGCGCTTTGGTCCGATAATGTGCCACGAGATATTTGAAGGTAAACTGCTTCACAGATCATTTATAGAATTCAGTGCTTGATCCAAAATTGTGCAACGTGCGGAATGCCATTTGCAGTGGTCAATTTGGAGGTGGACCGTTCAGCTCAGCCTGTCTTTTGCGCAAAATCCCAGAAACGTTACCGTTTTATTGGCACCCATCCCAATTTAACCCACTGCTTTATTTTTCATGTTCTTTTGTCTTGTCATTTCCTGGATGCAGACAAAGCAAACAAAAAATAAACAATTATATTGTATAAAAGAAATTTTGAAGAACAGATGCTCTTCCTCAGTTCCCGATCTGTGTTCAGGAAAACTGTCAACATGACTATGAATGACTGCACAATCATGAATGAAGAGAACAAATCAATACAAGTTTGTATGCACAGCTGTATGCATGCAAGTGTATTCCTATTACATTCCTGTGCCACGTTCCCATGCCCACCACCAGGAGGCCTCGCCAGGATCGGCTCCGACCCCATCAAGGCGGTGAACGACGCAATGGAGGAATCTTCCAATCTGGTCAGCGTCATACTAAGCTTCGCAGCCAACCTCGTTGCTCCCGATGAGGATGAAGGTACCAACAAATCTAGGTCCTCACAAACAGCCAAACACGCAATTTTGACATATATTTGAAATGTGCACACACACACACACACACACATAGATGGAAACAGGACAATCAAAGTATTACTGTAGATTTTCTGTCATGGCAATTTTATTTTTTGAATACACCATGACTCGTAAATCAATAACGAATTAACTTGCTTGTTTCTGCCATGTGTGATGTAACTTCCAGACGGAGAACACTGCTGATGATGCTGTACTTATCAGAAAATTTGTGCAGCTTCAGTATAAAGTTCAGTAGAACTTTGCATTTCACACTTTACGAGGGAAAGTGGAGATGGACGTGACCCTCTTTTTAAAGCTACATCAAGCGATATTTCTGCTCGGAAGACTCCCGGTCATGTGAAGGATTGCAAAATACTGTCGATCGCCCTAAGAATCATCTTTGCAAATCTACCGCTTCATGTCCTTTTTAGATAACCGTTTTCTTTTTGACAAGTCAGTGCTGACTGGCTATTCTCCCCCTGTTCTATACTGTAACTGGCAAGCAACTCAGAACTCCATGGTACGGCTACGTACGGCAAAATGGTGGACAATCTGTGTATGAGGAAACAAGTGGCTGGTGAAGGGAGTCTAAAATGTAGGTGGACGTCAAATCCATTTCTTGGAAGAGAGCGCGAGGGCTGGGGGGCGAAAGTAGGAGTCTGACTTTCACTTCATGCAACATAAAAGTTAAAAGTCTGTGTATGTACTCAACAGATAGATATTTATTGTAATATCCAATCAGAAGGTCTCTGCGAATCCTTAATTTCTACAAGGCACAACTTGTGTATGTCAAATTTCTCAATGGGTTGATCTTTTTTTGATGCCGCTCTAAAGTTTGTCTGCTCTCTGTCTGTCCTCTAGGGAACTTATACGCAGTCAGGAAAAAAGGTAAGCATTAACAACCCGCTATCAAGATGTCTTTCATTGCATATCTGCAGCCATGCACAGTTTGGCGCTTTGTGCATACATGCAGCAAATACAATGTGTGCACAAAATGAAAAAAAGGAAAAACATTCAAAAGGAAAATCAAAAGCAACCAATGCAGTTGAAAGGTGGAATGTTTTCAGCCTGCTTCAGAACACTGATCGTGATGGGGAGAATTCCAGCATGCGGTGGTGTAGAAAATTGAAAGCGGCTTCTCCAATCATTAGGAATAGGTTTCCGAGTTGAAAGGTGAAATAGATGTTTGTTTTGCACAACGCATGGATGAAGACGGCTGTTTGTATATTGACGACATTCTGTGCTTCCAGCGCTTTCAGCTTCAGCTTCAATACAGCTGGCATTTCAGAACTCGTCATTTTTGAGTTGCGTGAAAGTTGGATGTTTTGTTATGTTTTGTATGTTTGGATTTGGGCGGGTTAGTTTAGAATGTATGACACCATCCAGAATGTTAATGTGTGTCATTGTAATTCCCAGTTACAAGTAATTCATTCTATGTAAATTCAGTGCTGTTCCATAGATAAGCACATAAGTAGTTCATCAACTCAGTTACATCTTACAAGTAATCAAAGAATAAATTGGATATTATATTGTATTTGTGTACGTGAAATAATGTCCTTTTTACTCAGTTGTCTCCTCTTGTTACATTTTTAAAATGTACATAGTTTGGTCACATACTGTATTTCCTTCTTTCTTTTACTTTATTTTACTTTTACCAATATCAGCGATATCCCTGTTTTTTAAACCTCTCAACAGCTTGAAACCACGTAGTGAACTTAGCTTTTAAATGACTGTGACTGTGACTGTGACTATGACTTTTAAATGCAGTCGTGTAAACAAAGGTGAAGGCATTTGGCATAAATTCATATTGGATATGACTGATTTACACTTAGATTTCCACCTTAATAAATAATTTTGGCAGAATTTTATGATTCTTGTTCCATGATTCCATTCACAACTCAAATCAACCGACTCTTCAGACTGACTCTGACAAACTGAATCAAACGAACGAAGAGATGGAAATTCGAGCCACGTCAGAGTTAAATTGCCTAGATTGCACCTGAAACTTAATCTATGAACCATCTTAAAGATTCAGGATGGTTGGAGGAGGAGGAGGCACTAGAGGTGAAGATTAAAAAAGCCAAAGGTACTTCGCAAATCCTGTTTCTGCTCAACTGGTCTAACGGAGATGACGTCTAATAGAGGGCCGGACGCATATGGATCAACCTTAAACCCCTGACACTTTAATGATTAACGGTTAAAGGAGGATAAATGAGACAACATACTAGCACAAATTAAAAATGGTGTTCGATTTCCATGTGAAATTAACAGCATTTGTCTTGACTTGTTTAAATGTGTATCTTTCTTTGAATGCTTGCTAGTGCCAATAACATTGCTACTGACATGCACTTATACTAACTATGGCCCCTTCCCCACTTGCACTGAAAGCCGTAAATCCACTGGCAGTGTTCCATATCGGCGTAATGTGGGAACAGGAGCCGGCCTCGATGTTCTGTAAAAGTCGTTCTGTAAATTTCCCCACTCGCGACCTAGTATCATTTCCGGGAAAATGCCGGTACGGCCGTAGACGGCTGTGTCCTTAATGGAAGCGGTGACATTGCCGGTACAAGCACGTGAAGGGTTAAGTCCGCCTGCCGTCAGACGCTTTCACGTGGAGCGAGCGAACCAATCACAAGGCAAATTTGAATCCGCGACTTGTTCACGCTCTTTTAATGTTCCTTTCAATGGATCGAAGGCGTGTTTCTGATTCAAGTAGATCACGAAAATACATTACTTATTTATATATATTTTTATATATGGAAAAGTAAAAGTAAAAGTAAAAAAAAAAAAAAAAATATATATATATATATATATATATATTTACTTTTAAATAATCTTTATTTATTTTGCACCGTTTGAGTTTGGCGTCTGGGCTCTACTGCTCATCACTCCTGGCGAGGTGCACGGCAAACACAGGCAGGCTTAGTGAGCTAGAAATATAGGAGTGATGAGCTTGAGTCCCCCATTGGATGGAAGAGTAGAGCCCAACAGGTGGATGCAGGGGAGGTGGAGGGAGCAGCGCAGCAAGCTACGCATAATTTAACTACTAATTTACAACTTCCTAAAATGTTCATCATGTTATGTCATGTTACACCATATATGCAAATAGATCTACCTACCTACCTACCTACCTATCTATCTATCTATCTATCTATCTATCTATCTATCTATCTATCTATCTATCTATCTATCTGTCTATCTATCTATCTATCTATCTATCTATCTATCTATCTATCTATCTATCTATCTATCTGTCTGTCTGTCTGTCTGTCTGTCTGTCTGTCTGTCTGTCTGTCTATGTTGCTGCTCTAATAAAACAAAACCTTTTTCCACATTTTAGGGGAATTTCTACCATCCCGAAGTAAAGGTGTGTATCTCTTGTTTGGCATGGTTCTCTCTTGGTCCTCATTTTGATAAAACTATAACTGTGTACTGTAGTGCCTAGGTTTGACATTCTGCCTCGACATGAGCCACTTTTTTAATGATTCTGCCACATAATTATATGATGTCTTCACTAGATTACAGCTAGCTATGGATAATTGTTCACGTTGCATTTCAAATCCACTAGTGGTCTAACTAGGGACTTTAAACTCAGTTTCAGAGTTCAGACTCTGATTTTATTCTAGAATTCTACCCATTTTCCCAGAATTCTGAGATTATCCGCTTCTGTATGTTCCAGTTGTAGGGATGCAAGCCAAGAAACTGCCAGCGATCGAAGTGGTGGAGGAGGAAGAGGAGGAGGCTGCTGAGGAAGAGGAGGGAGATGCAAGCGATGCTGCAGAGGAAGAAGCCAAAGAAGACGAGGATGAGGAGGAGGAGGAGGAGGAGGAAGCGGAAGAGGAGGAGGAGGAGGAGGAGGAGGAGGATGAGGAGGAGGAGGAGAAAGAGGAGGAGGGAGAGGAGGAGGGGAGGGAGGAGGAGGAGGAGGAGGAGGAGGAGGAGGAGGAGGAGGGTGAGGAGGGGGAGGGGGAGGAGGAGGAGGAATT
>OMKR01007340.1:9120-21387 GCA_900302355.1 Cyttopsis rosea
CTCTCTCTATCTAGAATTCTATCCGCCACAACTTATCACTCCATAATAAGTTCCTGAGGGTGCATAATGAGTCAACAGGCAAGAGCTCCTGGTGGATGCTCAACCCAGAGGGTGGAAAAACGGGCAAAGCCCCGCGCCGCCGCGCCGCTTCTATGGACAACAGCAGCAAACTGCTGAAGAGCCGGATGCGGGCCAAGCAGACGAAGAAGCAAGCCGGGGCGGCGGGCCTCACGGGCTCCGTTGGGGCGATGCAGGGCGATGGCAGCACAGGCTCTGGGGGAGCTGAAAGTCCAAACTCTTCCCAGCAGTTTCCCAAATGGGGGGTCAACAGCAGCAGCCCATCATCCCGCGGCAGCCTTGACGACCCCGACATGTGGACCAGCTTCCGTCCGCGCTCGAGCTCAAACGCCAGCACCCTGAGTGGCCGTTTGTCTCCCATTGCTCCTGGCCAGGAGGAAGACGATGATCTACCTGAGGAAGGGCTTCTCGGGGGGTATTCTACAGGCAGCCTGCCCCCGACCCTTACCGAGACCTTAATGGAGGAGCTAGACCTGATCGATGGCCTGACCTTGATGACCGGGCACCAGGGTGGAGCCAGTCCCAGCACTGCCCCGCCAGCACCCCCCACTCCACTGCCCTCCGCATCCACACTGCTACCTCGTGGCTCAAGTTTCCACTCCTTCTGTCAGCTGCAGCCCTCCAACCTCCCACAGCCCCCCACACACACTGGGACACAATCTGCCGCCTCTCAGTGTGGACCCAACAACACCAAGCCCTCAAACTTTGGCAACTCCCTCTTCAACCCTCTGCCGAGTCCTGGCTCTCGTGGGGGCGGCCATTACGGGGCCCATGTGCCCTCTAGCCTCGAGGCCCTGCTGACGTCTGACTCTCCTCCCCCCAGTGATGTCCTGATGACCCAGGTGGACCCACTCATGCCCAATCCTGGAGGGGTGGGCTTAATGAGTTTGGCTGCGCCCATGGTGGGTGGCAGGCCCAAACCCAATCAGCTGCTCTTGGGTAAGGGGCTTGAGCCCAACACCGTAGCTCCCATGGTGCTGCAGCCCCAGCAGCACCACATCCACCACCAGCAGCAACAACCGCACCACCAGCAGCACCAGCAGCACCAGCACCAGCAGCAGCAGCAGCAGCAACAGCAACAGCAGCAGCAGCAGCAGCAGCAGCAGCAGCAACATCACTCTCAGATGGGTTTAGGGATGATCCTCTCTGGAATGTCCCAGGACATTACGCAGCTCCCGCCTCTCAAAGCCCAGCACGCCCAGGTGCCAGGTGTGGGCCCTCACCACGGGGGGACCATCTCTACCACCAATCCCACCGGGGGTCTGCAGGGGTTGGGCCAGTTCGGCACCCCGTCCTGCTTCCTTGCCGGTCAGGACCGGTTGCCAACTGACTTGGACATAGATATGTTCACCGAAAACCTGGATTGCGACGTGGATTACATCATCAACAGTGACCTCATGGACGGGGACGGCATCGATTTCAACTTTGACCCCATACTACCGGGAGGTCAAGGCTACACTGGCCCAGCCACCACGCAGAGCTCCTCTCACAACTGGGTGCCGAGCTAAGCTGTGGATGATCCAGGTACGTTATTTTGAGGATCCTCCATCACAGAAACACTTAGAATAAAGTACAAATATTTTCATGTGTAAAATGTAAATTCGTCAGTTCTTACGTTTTCGTTCAATTTCACCTTCTTTGGCAGGAAAGGATCCCCAATCAAGATAACCTCAACAAAATGACACAACAAAACAAAAGTGGTACATTCTTCCTCCCTGTACACCGAAGAGCTCTTTTCCAAGTTTCTGTTTATTTTGGACTTAAACACCAGACCTCAACCCCATCATGTGCCAAGACGCGGCGGAGGTGGAGGGGATGCAGGCTTCTATGCACAGCTTTCCCTCCACTTTTCTTGAACACTTGCAGAAATGGCTAACAGCCAGTGCCCTTATAATTTTTAATAGACTTAATCGAAGAAAAAAAAAAAGAATAACAATGAATTAATTCTATCTATTTTGAGATAATAATGCAATTAAACAACACCAAAATAGCTTTGGGGTGGATGTGGTACCCCTGCTCTTAATGGCTTTGGTATGGAAGACTGGATGTGCTGCGCAGTTTGAAAACAATGGCCAGTTTACCACACAACTCTAGCGTGTGAACTATTCTTCTAACATGAAATGCCAGAGCTTCAGAGAGCGGTTCTGACGCCCGTGTGACACAGAGCTGCAGACAGTTTTTTTTTTTTTGCGATATCCTCAAAGGTCTTTGAGGCTTTGGCCTCTGACTTTGTGATGAAAGGTGGAAACATTAAGGCTACGGATGTGCTGAGGTTTGTAATGCATGACTCAACATTGGCTTCACATTTTGGCCATATGTGTACTTAAATATGGTCACCAACTGGTACGAAATGTTTGACTTTTTTATTTTTTTCTCATTTGAGAGAGAAATGTTAAGAGCAAATAAGTTTTCTTTTCATCGAAATTGGGTGATTTTTAATTGCGATCGATGATGCAGTTTGGCATTTCTGACTTGAATCCAGTGTGTTTAAAGTGATGTGCTGATGTCACCCGGGGCGAGTGTTTTATCCTTGACGTGCAGTTCAACTAACAAAATGAAGAAATGTGATTTTTAAATTTATATCTGGGGCATTCAAGGGTGAATTTGTATTTGCCAACAAATGATTGGTTGGACAAGTGTTATATCGTCTGAGACAGTTTGCCTTCGCTGTTAAATGGGCTACCTGATTTTTTTTTTTTTTTATTTTTTAACTCCCAGAGGCTGTGCATTTTCAAAGCACTTAGCAGTTTGGCATGGCTCAGTCATGGGGACCCAAAAATGACTATATTCCACAATAGGTTTTACCATTTCATTTTATAGAGTTTAAGAAGCTGTTATACATGTTATGTACACATTGTACATATAAGTGTACATACGTATAACACTATGCAGACTGTTCAGGAAAGCTAAATGAAATCCTGAAGGAAATTTTAAAGACCACTTCTTGAAGGGTTTTTATATTTAAAGTTATTTTCTAGTATATTGTTGTCCCTTTAATTCAGGGATACCGGGTTCTATGTGAGAATATAACCTCACATATTACACGTTGTTAAACAGTACTAATAGTCATTTTTGAGATATTAATACAATGTGTGAGAAGTACAAAAAGAATATATTTGACTATAGTTTTAATATACAATTTAGATGGAGGTAATAATACATATGAATATATTACTAATCAAAAAGCAATGTTTTTTTTATATTTCGAGAAAGCAATTTTAGATCATTTCTAACGGTCATTTTCTACACATATTTTTGTAAATGATAAGATGCATGTAGACTTTTTTTACATAACCAAAGGAACACTAATATTTGCATGGCAGTTAGGGAGTGTGACACGATAAATCTCAGTTTAGAAAAGCTTGGCGAGATTTTTTGAGAAAGTTCTCATTGAATAAGAACGGGCGGATGAGGCAGAGTACGCGCGTACTCGACCAATTTAACTAGAGTTACATTTATTCTGCCGCAGATTTTTTTTATTTTTATTGCTTGTTGCAAATTAGATTTAAGTAAAAAAAATCTGCCTGAATTGCGGCAGGAGAATCTCCAATTGTCACCATTTTGTTACGCCGAATTCTCATCTCAAACGAAACGTGATGCAACAATTAACTCTCAGGGTCTGAAGAGAATAACAACGGGAAAAACAATCCTGTGCGTAAATCATACTGTACTGCTCAGATGATAATCACAAGAACGCAAAACTATTTATTTTACCTTGTAGAAAACCTTTTACTGCTCAAACTGACTGGAAACCAACTGCTCTTATCGTTCCGTTTCGGAACATTTTACCTTTTAACCGACACTTAGAGTTAATCACGAATGTGACTTTGATGTTAGAGAAATGTACGGAAGCTCCCCAGCCATGTCTATCAAAAAAGCCAGCCTGTCCTTAAAGGTTTGACTGCCAATACTGAACACTATAGCATGTCATCAAGTAGCACGATGGACCTTTCCTACTTTATTTTGTTTCCCCTTTAATCTTTGTGTTTTGTGTTAGCCTACTGTTTGTACTTAAATTAATGTTCGTAACTGACGGGGGTCATTTAATGTCAACATGTCTTTTTTTTTTTAATCACAATGTGCACCCGGAATGCATCCCTTCAGTTAAACTTCTATATTCCTCATTTTGCTGTAGGATCAATATGTTAGTCTGTTTTTTATTAAGCACTCTTTTTCCACAAATGTTTTTTTTTTTTGACTGGTGCTAGGTGTATTATATGGCAGGTCTCGACTATGCCGCGATTCATTGGGTGCATATTTACATAGAATCAAGGCTATGAATCCTGTGTTCACACACACACGGAGCATAAGTTGGCGTAGAAATTGGAAAACAGCTGATAAATCCTTTTTGTGTATTCGGATCCCCTGAACCCTAATCTGGGAGGAGAGGTTTGTTTCTTTTATCATCTTTGGAAGCATGACAAGATAAAAAAAAATAGTTCAAAAAAGTTTCTAAATAACACATTTCCTGGTCAGTTAAGACAAAGACTCAAACACAGACTGGTTAAATTGAAAAAAATTAATATCTTCGGTATCAGTTTCTCCCGTTATAAGCTGATGGAAAAGACAGTCCCCGAAACATTGACATCCCCCCTCACTCTGCAGTATTTACTAGAACCTCGGCCTCCACAGAATGTCAGCCAAGGTGTGATTTGTTTTGTAACTCCCTCTATATAATCATAATTCACTTTATTTTTTTCTTCAGTTTTCTTACTTTTTAAAATTTTTATCATTCTAAAGTAGCCCTTAGTCACTGTAGTATGTTTCTCCCTTTGAAATTTAAATTGCCCCATTTGATACAGTATTTTAGTATTTGGAAAAGATTGTTTTTTTTTCAATAGGGGTGGGGGTTCGGGCATGGATGAGTTGTGCATAAGCCAATGTTTATTATTACTTAAATAGTTTTCTTTCTTTTCCCCCCAAAACCTTTCTTTACACATTGTAAATTCAGCCAGAAATGACAGTGAACACAGTCCTGAACAGCGGAAATAAACATAATCTGTTTAACCCATTTGGCAAAATGTATATTCTGTTATTCTTCATCTGAGCAACACTTACTCTACCTCTGGACGTTGTGGTATTATGGACTGGTGTGGTGCTTTGGAAAAATGCTTTATGTGAAAGTGGTGAAACAAGTACTCAGAGCTTCCACTTGAGGAAAAGTACAAATACCCTGACACAAACTTTCTCCAGTAATTGCTCTTAAATGTACTTAAAAGTACCTGATGCCCTGATATTACAGCATACAAATACAGCATAAAGTGCCTGCTGGAGCTTTTTTTCTGTGCACATGCATTTCATGATTATAATTTATTGAATAAAAAACCAGTAGGCCTACGGGTGATTGCATAGTGATTTCCAAGGTTATGAACCTAATGAATTAATAACGAGCAATGGTAAATCAGCAGTTTAATAGATCCAGTCCCTCTTTGCTAGTGCGGTGGAGTAAAAGTCGAATGTCTCCGAACCTGAATATACTGAAGTACTCTTGAAAAATGTACTTACATACACTAACAAATTGCCTCTTTTTCAGCTTCAGCCATTCTATGGAGCTGCTTGGGGTTTCTGAACGGCAGTTATGCTGATCTGCCACTAGGGGCACTGTTGTCGCAAGAATCAATGCCCTGCCCTATTTTGTATGGACGTCTACATATGCTGTTGAAGTGAACAACACTGATCAGATTATGAAACCAGTATCACACTTTAAATTTAGATTCCGTTTCTTTCCCACATAACACAGAAATTTCTCTTATTTTGTAGGAAACCCCCCCGAGGAATCCCGATGTTCAGAAACAAATGAGAATCTCACAAAGAGATTCAGAACAAAAGATCAGACCAGACACGTGTTTATTTAACATCTTTATAGAAAACATGTCTTCACGTTTAAAAAGAAACACATTTTTTTGTTGATTTTTTTTTTTTGTCCATTTATTTACGTGGTAAATTTGAACAATTTGAACATCCATCTGTGTCATAGGCTCTTTGTGTTACTGGGGCTTGTAGGAAGTGTCCGATAGAAATACAGGCCTTTGCAGACCTTGGCGATGTCCAACGAGGGGTCTCAAGCGACGCCCGTCAAGGTCCACAGCGCTTGGAAGCGGTTCCCATCTTTAACAGCGAAGCCACCAGCTTGCACTTCTTGAGTGGAGATATTACCAAGAGAAGACACCACCGGCGGCGGCGGCGGCTGTGTGTGTGTGTGACCGCAGCCCCCTAAAAAAAAAAGCAGCCACATTCCCCCTGTTGAGCACCACTCCAGTTTCACCTGAAGGCACCTGCGTTGCAGCGAGTTCGCTTTTGTCGATATGCTCTGCTCATTTCTCTGTGGTTTGCTGTGGTTTCTAACAGCGAACCCTACGTAGGTCTCCCACGCCACTACACCTATTCAGGATGCAGCACAACAAGCAGGATTTAGCAGCAAACCCAGAAACAAGAGAACAATCATGGTACAATGAGAGAACACATACAAAATGTATATAAAAAAAGGAAACAAAGACAAGAAAAAAAAATACAACTCCTTAAAAAAGTCTAGTTTGCACATTGCTCTGCTTTGCAAATTGTACCATTATCTTCTTTTTTTTCTTTTTTTCTTGGGAACTGGCTTCAACACAGTTCACAAAATACAAAGCTGACATAGCTTGTAGCATCAATCTGTTCTCTGTTGAGACCAGCGAGGGAGAACCAGTGCAGATGTGGGTCATTTTTATTTATCTAATACAGTACAGCACTGATCCTCCATCCATCCAGCAATCACTGGAACTGGATCCGTGAAAGGACGAGCGTTTTTGTGACATTTTGACCATCGTTTGACTGCGGCCGAAGCATGTCATTATTAAAACACTTGCAAAGTGCCTACTAATTTACCTAGTAGACAATTAATCTGAACTGGGTTTTAATCTGAAATCTCTTAGAAATGTTCTGGGCCAAAGACAAGACTCAAAGTCAGAAAGAGTCTTGAAACTCGATGGACAGTCCATCGTAAAATCTGTAAAACGCATCGTACAGTGGACAGGCATTAGATCAACACACGGAAGGTCTCAACTTCTTAACTACCGTTAAGCAACCTTGCATCATAAATATATAAAGTTAAAAAAAAGTGCTTATTAAAAGAAACTATAGTGATGCGAGATCTTCCAGCAGCGTTTGCTCCTGTCCAGTACCATGGCGAAATGGAAAGGGGGAGTTATGAGCAGAATAGCCACCTTCACCAACACAGATTTGGGATTGTCACAAAAAAAAAGATGGCCAGGTCTCCCAAGAACATTCATTCACCTCACACAGAAAAGAGTCTGCTTGAGATTTTGTTTTTTTTTGTTTTTTTTTGTTGAGAAAAGAATAGTTGGATACACAACATGAGTAAAGCTAGGAACGGAGCACGTTGGCCATGGCTAACTCTAACTAAGCGCACTCTGCTTCTGTCACAAAGTCTTTCAACACAAAATGATAAAGGTAAAAATCTAAAAAAATGACTATCCTTAGAATTGCACATACAGTAAGCTTGAAGAGCCGGGATGTTTCCAGAGATTGGGGGGAAGCGGCAGCCCTTGGGTCGGGTGGTGCTTTGGCGGAGCGGTCACTGCAGCGTCCTGTGAGGCCGCGAATCCATGATACTTTTGTACCCAAAGAAGTGAAAAGAAAGAAAAGACCTCCTCTCCACTACTACACCGCACCACCAGTCTGTCCCCACCCTCCTCTCTGTCCATCTCGGTCTCTCTGTACTGACGGGGGAGGGGGGGGTCCTAGGCGATCATGTACTGGGTGATGGCTCGGAGGGCATAGAGCAGCTCCGCCTGCAGCCGTGCCTCCATGATGAGCAGATTCACATGTATCTGAGGGGGATGGAGAGAGAGAGGTTATTATCTGAAATTTTTAATAATATCTAAACATTTTCACAATTTATATGACATACTAAACGTCGACATGAATAAACAAACAAACAAACCGATTGAATCCGATATTGATATTTATATTGACCCTTTATATATAATGAGAACTGCTGCCAACTTTTCAACATACCAATAATTTTTAAACCCAGCCCAGAGAAAAAAAACCTGATAAAAATAGGTCAACTAGACTCAATTTTGGGGTCTCCTTACTCGTTCTGAGGGTTTGAGCGGGGCCCAGGGAAGCGGACACGTCGGGGTTTTGGTTGTGTCCGGAAAACATGCCACCGCTTTGATGTAAAGCTTCAAGTCCCTCTCCAGCAGCTGGTTCACTTCGCCGTAGTCATAATCGTCATAACTGGAACCAAGCATGACACACATATATCTGATGAACACAACTCTAAAAGTAATTTGAAGTGCGTTTGTAAATATATTCTACATAGTAAAGGTTAATGTTGCTAATTTGGGTCTCACCGTATTCCTAGCACGCAGTGGATGTAGTTCCAGATCGCCCTCTTCAGGTCGGCGCTGTGGGACGAGGGCAGTGCGGCCACGCTGCGGAACCGGTCGTCCAGTAGATGCCCGATGTCCGAATACAATCTGTTGATCAGGGAGAAGCCGTGGTCCTCCCACGAGTAGTCCTGCGAAAAAAAAAAATGTAAATGATGATTAGATTCAGAGTCTTAACTTCAATAAGCAGTTCCTATCAGGGGCAATTTTTTTTTTAATAGAATCAAGGGTGAAAGATGTAACAACATCAATTAAAGGCACATAACACCAAGATGCTGATTATTGATGAGGAAATTGTGACATCAGTTAAAAAAAATGTTTATTTTTTCATTGTAAACTCAATTACAATACACTCGCCGGATGCCAATGACAAAAAATGCTGTTTTTAAACTTTTTATTAAAAAGTCCACAGCACAAGTGTCTTGAAGTGTCTTTTTTATTTTAAAACAAAATCCACGTGCTTAGGTAGTCATCATTTTATAACTGAACTGTAAAGCTACAACAATGTTTTCAAAGCAAGCGTGCTTAAAAACAGCCATTTAAACTCAACTAGTGCTATTGTGATTAAGGGCTATATAAACAAACCTGACTTGACCAAATGCCCCTTTGAGGCAAAGCGGATCGCACATTTAGGACAAATTTAAAACAGACAAAATGATAAATCAGGAACCTCTATTTGTCACATAACACCGCCTCAGTTTACTGAAAACAGCCGCTGCCGCCCTCACCTGCACCCGGAACACCTGGAAGTGATCCTCCTCCCGCCGCGCAAACTCCTGCGAACAGAAGTCGGGGTCCGTGATGAAACGGGAAGGGTCTGCAAGATAAACCGTCTCCTCGTCGTCCTCCTCCAAGTCTAAAAATAAGAGAACGGAGAAAGAGAGAGAGAGAATATGAATAAATATACACAATGAGCGATAATAACTCACTCAGTGGGAGCGGGTGTGTGTGGTATGTGTGTGTGTGACCTGTTGGCTGGAGTGTGTGTGACAGCAGGAGTCGCTCCTCCCTCTTCTCTCGCTCTTCCTGCGACTTCTGGATCCTCTCCTTCAGAGACAACATCTCACAGCTGGAGTCCAGAGACTGTCACATGGAGAAGCGTTTTGAGTAAAAACCAACCACCATTTAGATTTAATACACATTTGTTGCATTGCTGTGAAAGTAAAACAATATTTAACATTTCCTTTTAACTGGAAAAAATACAAAACATTTTCTCTCATCCCTAGAATTTACTGAACTAATTTACTGAACTAATTCTAGGGGGGTCTATAATGCATATGTCCATAGAATATAAATATGACCGGGCTTAAAATATATTTTCTTATTATTTGTATGTTTGTACATGTTATTTACTAATATTTACTAATTAGTAATTAAACAAATTGAGAAACATTGAGAGTTCACATCATCAAATACACCTTATAATGAGGAATTCCTGGAATTTTAGAGGATTCAAATATTGTTATTTGAAAAAGGATAGATAGATATAAGAAAAAACATGAAATTGTAAAATAGAATTTTAGGCAATTAACGTTTAAAAAAGAGAGACAACTGGAAGTGAGCAAAGTACACAACAAATATTTTAAAACCCAGTTGAGAAAACACCTAAAATTAACTTTGGAAAGGAAATAACCCCCCCCTAGTATTAATAATGTGTTATCTTATTTAAAACAATTGATCTGGTTATCAGTTCTTTCCTCACCCGTCGCCGTGTGACGTGCTTGGGCGGCGCGGCGAGGGAGACAGGCACGTTGGTGTTGCCGTTGGCGGCATCAGAGGGGCAGTAGGCGGGCGGGGTGCCGTTGGGGGACTTGGGGAGCGGGACGAAGTCGGCGTCGGTGCCGGAGCCGAACACGAAGCTGCAGAGTGAGTGGCAGTGCGCCAGCAGAACCACGGCCTGGACCAGCTCCGCCAGAGACCAGCACTGCTCCCCCGCCTTCAGCAACGTCTGGACGATAGGGAACGGAGGTCAAGACAACTGAACACACATCATCTTTAATTGATCCATTTCAGGCTGTAGATTTATACCATTTCTTCTTCATGTTCTTGTTTAAGTAATTCTATTTTGTGATGACTTCATGTATTCCAGTATAACTGGTGAGCGCCAGACATTGTAAAAAGTAAAATATCAATACAAAAATGACCAAAAATGTAAATGTTAAAATTAAGACATCATAAGTCAGAGACCTTCAAATTATTGGGTGATAAATAATGACTTTTATGGCCTAATATACGTGTAAACTGAATTTAAGACATTTTAAGGACATGCAGGCACTGAATATCATTCTATTATTATAATGGGACATGAAGAAAATAGAAAATAGACAAAATAGAATTTTATGGTCCAGACCAGTGGAAATTTGCCTTTGGCTTGAGCACAACTCTAAGTGAAACAATAAACAGAAAACAGAGTGGACAGCATCACGTGCAGTCGAGAGGAGGTGGATTCACAGTCAGCCGGTCACAGCATTTCGTATGAAAGAGCTTTTTGTGCAGCTTCTTAGTGGCTGAAGAAGCTCTACAGCGCCCCCCCGCTTTTGCCACAGAACTGTATTTTACCCCGGACTGTGGTTACTGTGACGCGGTTTCTCCGCTTCTACCTGTATGTGTGAGCAGGTGATGAGCCAGGGCTGGTGCGCCAGAACCTTGTTGATGTGGTCGAGGAGGCGGAGTCGTGAGGGCGCGGCCTCCAAACCCTGCAGCCAAACGGGGTCCCCGCCCACTCGCAGGAAGTGGGCAGAGTGGAGGGACACCAGGTAGCTACAGTGATGCCGCGCCGCAGCCTAGGAAAAAATAAAAAATAAAAAAAAGGTTGAGAAATGAGCATATTAAGAAAGCACAAGGTCCAAATGAAAGCCAGCAAGACTAAAGGATAGCTCTGGACGATATGGAAGTTTTATATCGAGATATAATCATGGGATATTTTACAAAATATGAACATACTGTATATCATGATATCTGCTGATGATTTCAAATTCCCACTTTAATAAGGTTCAATAAGGTAAATGGTATTTGTATGATAGTATGATATCAAACTAAAACTCTTTCAAATGAAAACTCCCTAATATTTCAGACCGCATATTTAAATACTGCATATTAAGACGATAATACCAATTTATGAGACAGGGGCGCACTGCTGGTCAATGACAGGAGGAACAGTAACAAAGCAATTACCTTTCTAGTCTGCAAAGACGTATAAAACTACTCAGGGAATCCAAAGACGGCAATTCTAAATTAGTCATTTCGTTTTTGATGACGTACATACTGCAGGAGTAATGCAAAGCAATACTCAAAATTAAGTACCTTTGACAAAAATGTGTGTGTTAGCCTAATTGTCAGAGGGACCAGGAGATCATTTTAAAGTGGGTTTCTCACCATATCATTCCAATTTTCCAAAATCCGAAAAACAATATTAAAAACCTAAAAATGTGAGCCATCATCAGAGAAACGGCTAAAACAAAATTTGTCCGTTATAGCCCATTAAGACCCTGTATGAGCCTGAGGTTGCAGATTTGTTTGTTATTTTTATTTTTATTTTTGTATTTGTATTATACATTAACATGCAGATATTTCGTTTGAGTATTGTATGTTGTTTTATATGCATAGTTAAAAACAGAAGCAGTGAAAACTTCAGAATGTCTGTAAAATACGATGCTTCTTCAAAATAAAAACATAAACATAAGACCCAATATGTTTCTGCGTGTGTGTGTGTGTGTGTGTGTGTGTGTGTGTGTGTGTGTGTGTGTGTGTGTGTGTGTGTGAGAGAGGGAGAGAGAGAGAGAGTGATTAGAAAGTG
>OMKR01007354.1:4198-14722 GCA_900302355.1 Cyttopsis rosea
CCCCCCCCCATTTTTGCCACCGGCATCCACATGGTCTCTTTCAATCTGATGCTGTTTTCTGTCTGCATGTATTCCTGCTGCCTTTTGTCAGCTCTGCAGGTCTGTGGTTGCAGCCTCCTTTGTGTCCATACCCCCTTTAAAATCTGTTACTCCTTGCCCTCTTCCTTGTTTTGTGTCAGCAAGGGTTGGCGATGACTGCATGCTATGGCCTTGCCAACATGATAAATGATGATGTGTTACCTTCTTTGCTATGTTGGCACTTCTGTTCATCAGCCTACCTCTTTACTCTGATTTCTGTTATCCGTTTTGTATGTTTGTACGATGTACGTTTTGTGAGTTTTCGTTGTCAAAGTGTCGTCAGATGGATCATCGCCAATTTCTCCTCTGCAAAATACGGTGTGCTCCTTGTGCCCTTGTACAATGTACTGTATGTACGCAGTGGCAGAAGGGGACCGATGCTGCATCTGTATCTGGCTCTCAATTTGAGTTACTCATTAAAGGCGTGAGCATATATCCATATGCTCATGGTTTGAATCCTTAACTATCTATGAGACCGTGTGAGTGCCCACCCGCCAAAGGTGCAAAGCTGTGAGTACGCATGCCGTTTCAGTAGCACATGCAATATTCAGTGATGGCAGTGAGATGCTGCCTGTCTATTCCAAGGTTGTGGTTCGGTCTCTCCCTCTCTCTACTATATGTCTACTGGATAGAACCTAGCACTGCTCAGCTATGGGAGCCAGACCCTGGAAATTCTTCCTACATCCTCAGTTTGCTCTGAACAGCCTCCAATGTGGCAGCATAATGGAGGCAGCCTCCTCCATTATGGCGGCACGGTGGCTCAGTGGTTAACACTGCTGCCTCACAGTAAGAAGGTCCTGGGTTCAATTCCCGCCTGGGACACTGTTGGCACTGTGCTCCGGTGGGTATCTCCCGATAAGGGACCTTTCTGTGTGGAGTTTGCACGTTCTCCCCGTGTTCGCATGGGTCTCCTCCAACATAAGGACCCCGACTAAAAACGTGCAGAACACTTTCCTGTCCTGTCCCTGACCATGACAGGACCACCTGGAATTGGTCCCTGGGCGCCGAAATGAGGGCTGCCCACTGCATTTATCCCATCCTTCCTCCAGGGGCAGCCAGGAGCAGAGACTGAATTTCATCGTCACCACTCCTGCATGTGTGTGTTTGGGGTTGTCCCCACCCTCTGCGTGTGTGTGTGTTGTGAATGCTTGACAAAATAAATGATTCTTCTTCTTCTCATGCTGCCGTGTGTCCCCAGGTATGAGGCGGAGGGCAAGGCCAAGCGTGTGGTGAAGGCCCAGCAGCTGTGGTACGCCATCATCGAGTCCCAGACGGAGACGGGGACTCCCTACATGCTCTACAAGGATGCCTGCAACAGGAAGAGCAACCAGCAGAACCTGGGCACCATCAAGTGCAGCAATCTGTGCACGGAGATCGTGGAGTACACCAGCCACGATGAGGTGGGGGACGGGGCCCATTTTCATCGCATTGATATCGAAATGTCTTCTCAGACAGTTGTATAGGTTGGCTAATTGTTGCTCTCCCTCTTCCTTCACCTCAGGTCGCTGTGTGTAACCTGGCGTCTATCGCTCTCAATATGTACGTGACCCCAGAAAGGACTTTTGACTTCAAGAAGCTGGAATACGTCACCAAAGTCATCGTCAAGAACCTGAACAAGATCATTGACATAAACTACTATCCAGTGCCTGAGGTAATTCCTCTTAATTGTTATATTTTCCCTACTGTTTTAGACAATGCAATTTCCTTCCGGGGTATAAATAAACTGAATTTAAGACCTTTATAAGGTCTTAAAGTGTAAATTCAGTGTTTAAAAATATTAGGCCTTAAAAGTAATTAAATAGTCTTTAATTTGAATTCATGGGAGTCGGGTTCAGCGCTACGCTAAGGGTTTTAGAACATCAGAACTGTTGACTCTAACTCACCTGTTCTACATGAACCCAACTCACTTTATAAAGTACTTGCCTGTGGAAAGAAATCCAAGAAAATCCTTGTGCTTGCCTGTCCAAAGTTCTGTTTTATTTATTTATTTTTTTAAGTAATGGTTGGATTTATTCCAGTTCACTTACCTTGCTATCTGACCTGAAGGAAACCATTCTAATAGCAGTTCAGAGAATCATCTCATTCATATTCTACCAAATACTTACCTCTGCCATGCACCAAATATGGTCCTTACCTGTAATACTTTATTGAATGAGAGAGATGATTTGTCTTGAAGTATTAGATTTAATTTTGATACCTGCAGACACCCTGATTGATGATGTGCTCTCTCCTCCTCTCTATTGGCTCTTCCCTTCCCGTCTTTCAGGCCGAGAACTCCAACAAGCGCCACCGGCCGATTGGGATCGGTGTGCAGGGTTTGGCCGACGCCTTCATCCTGATGCGATATCCCTTCGAAAGCCCCGAGGCCCAGCTGCTCAACACGCAGATCTTTGAGACCATTTACTATGCGTCGTTGGAGTCCAGCTGTGAGCTGGCAGCTGAGCACGGGGCCTACGAGACATACCCTGGCTCCCCAGTCAGCAAGGGGGTGTGTAGTCTGTTTATTGTAACGCGACATAAGAAATCATCATTGCATAGAAATTATCTATATTATATGTATTTGATTTATATTCACAAAATAGATTCACAATGTAAAATGCACATTTCAAAGGGGTAGTATTACTCAAGTCCTTTGTAGTAATCTGTGTAATGACAACCATGTGACTGTGACCTGTTGATCTGCGTTCTCCAGATCCTCCAGTACGACATGTGGGAGAAAATTCCGACTGATCTGTGGGACTGGAACGCTCTGAAGGCGAAGATCGCTCAGTAAGTCTTTGAGTCTCAGCCTTATGTGTCATGACTCTCTCATTACACAGAGGAGCTTGCAGGGTTCCCACAGGTCAGGGATCTTCTAGCATTTGAATTTATTGTTTTTGTTGATTTATTAATTATTATTGATGGTGGGTATAGATCATGCAGTTTTCAGTAACATTTTCCTTGCAGAATTTTGTTAAAAATAAGAAAATAAAAAATGCTTAATGTAAATTATAAAATGTTTAAAATCAAATAATTTATGTACAAATCCTTGTTAGATTTGTACATAAATTGCCAATGCCATAAAAATTGCCTGATCTTTTATTTTAAGTTATTCATCCCACTTACACAGAATATAAAATAAAGTCAACAATGACTTATATTGGTTTCCTCCAGGCACGGCGTGAGGAACAGCCTGCTGCTGGCCCCGATGCCCACGGCTTCCACCGCCCAGATCCTGGGTAACAACGAATCCATCGAGCCCTACACCAGCAACATCTACACCCGCAGGGTCCTCTCCGGAGAGTTCCAGGTCTGCAGCGTCTCCACTGCCTCCAACCGCTTTGAGCATTTTGAAGTTGTTGCACAGGTCGCTCACGTGGTCTCTTCCTGTGGAACAGATTGTGAATCCCCACCTCCTGAAAGACCTGACGGAGAGAGGGCTGTGGAACGAGGACATGAAGAACCAGCTGATCGCCCAGAACGGATCCATCCAGGTGGGACTGTCACATCATAAAAAAAAAACAACAGATGGGAACATACCTAATTAGCATTTTATTTATTGTAACATTGGCTCAAAATTCACTTTGGAAAGAACCAAATTAATTGAGAATTGCTTGGAGTAATTGGAGACAAATATTTAGGGACTAATTATTCAACATGAATTATAGGAATAAGAGGAATGATTGTGATCCTTTATTGTCTGAATTGATGACACAAAAATCGAAATTGAGTAATATTTTCTTGAATGCATGTTGCTTGTTTCTTTATCCTTTGTACAATTTGATTTCCTTCTATTAATGTAAAGCACTTTGAGTTACATGTTGTGAATGAAAGGTGCTATACAAATAAAGGTTATTATGATTGTGGAATCGAACGATTTTACAAAATGATCACGATTAGGTCAAATAACTGCAATCGGGCGATTATGTAATAATTGTGATCACTTTGGATCCAGGTAAGACAGTCTGAGCTTAAGAAAAGCTGAGTTTCGTGTCAGGGAAGACGTCCTCAATGTGTCCGACCTCCGCAGGGCATCGATGGGATCCCGGACGACCTGAAGGACCTCTACAAGACCGTTTGGGAGGTTTCCCAGAAGACTGTCATCAAGATGGCCGCTGACCGAGGCGCCTTCATCGACCAGAGCCAGTCGCTGAATATCCACATCGCCGAGCCAAACTATGGCAAACTGAGCAGCATGCACTTCTACGGCTGGAAGCTGGTATGTACGAGCCGCTGCCTGGGAAACCGGAAGTCCAGGCTCAGTAATATCCTGTTACTGACCATTGTTTCCAGGATTCTACCCTGATGACCAGGCAAAATGATTAACCAAATGCTCTAGATCAGCTGTTCCCAAACCAAACGAGATGGGAATGGAGTTTATCACCAGGTTTAATGATGAGGACAAAAACAACAGATGGTCCCTCATCTCTGCTCTGGAAGGCACCAGGGGCCTTTATTTCCTCAGATCAGAAAGATTTCACTCCAAAAACGGAGCAGGAAACAGAGAGTTATTTGTCAGTAATTATCTGTGACCGAACTGGGCTAAAAAGAGTCAAAGAGGATCTGGTAGACTACGGTTGTTCACTGTTTAGTTAGCGTGAAGGGTTTGTGAAATGAAGTTTTAGTTTGATTAGATTTGTGTTAATATGCAGTCAATTAGACTAATTTGAAAACACTGGGAAACTAATGTTTAAACAAGTTTTGGGTCACATGCATATCATGGTATATGCACAAGTTATAAATATAATTGAAAGTAACTGGGTTTTTTTTAGAGGTACTATTAATCTATATAGATATATAAAAAAATGTGTTTATCTAATGGGTTAGTTAGCGGTTAGGTAATGTATTAACGATGGGTGAATCCGATCCGTCCTCCTGCAGGGTCTGAAGACTGGGATGTACTACCTGCGCACCAAGCCGGCGGCAAACCCCATCCAGTTCACCCTGAACAAGGAGAAGCTGGCAAAGACACAGGCCAAGGCCTCCGAGGAGGAGCAGAGTAAGGAGCGAAACACGGCCGCCATGGTCTGTTCCCTGGAGAACAGGGACGAGTGTCTGATGTGCGGCTCCTAAATCTCCCCCACCCCCCCACTCACTCATTTATTGGAGGATGGAGAACTTCCATCCCGTATTTCACATACTTATTTATCATAAGCTGCACTGAATGGATTCCTCTGTTTGTATTGTCTAAAATGATCTATGGATCAAGTCAATGTTCAACCACTGTCAATACTGTAAAACATTCTGCATTTTTAATCTCTAGAAATTAAAAGTACTTATTTCAAAATCTTGACCTTTTCTTGGGCCTCATTCATGAACCGTGCACCGGACAGATTTGACGTATTTGCTTCCACTGTGAAGCCCTTGCTTCATTTATTTCTTTTTAAATCAAATTCTAGGGTCACTGTTACTCAGCAGATTTTAGAACTACTGTACAAAACTCTTGGACAAGCTATCAAAATGCGATATTTCCAAGTGTAAAGCTTTAAAGCATTAAACTCCTGTCTGTTCGTATCAGCCATTTGGACTAGATGCCATTGAGGCTGTTTTTGCAGAAGGGACGAGCCTTGGGACGATTGGAAATGCGGCGCTTCAGGTGGTAAATTAATGAGCTGCTGAGACATATGGGAACAGCAAGCTGAGACCTGCACATACTGTAGCATGTGGAGTTTCAACATAACCCTTAACACCTGGTTCTTTGGGTTCATAAAATAGTGAAAATGTGCATTTGAGAAGCTTATTTTGAAAAGTAGATTTATTTTTCTGAACAAAGCAACATGTGTTTTCTCTTGTGAGCTCACATGAAGAGAAAGCATTCACCAACTGGTGGACCTAGACAAGCTTTTCACATCTTTTTTATTTTCTCAGGCCTTTCAGCTCCTATTACAGAGGAAATGCCACGAGTGATGGAGCGTCCTATAGAGTGGGAATGGAGCCACATACTGATCAGCACATTCACTGAGCTATGGCAATTTGTTGAAGTGCAAACTGACCCTGCTCTAATGCCATTTATAGTGCTCATCTCGGGTTGTTGCTGCATGTCGTCTGCTAGAGCGGTGTTAACTAACGGGAGGGATACACTGAGACTTTAAAAAGACTTCTAAACCTAGCACAAAATCACACATTTACACTACATCCCAGTAGTGCACACACTATAGGATTTAGTAAAGACGGGTGATCTCACATCTTGGGATTCGAGCTCACAATACAGGAGCCAAGACTTAAAACTGATAACAAACCAGGCGGATACCTGGTACGAGGCATAAGTGTCCTGTTTGGACGATGAAACATATTTATAGTTACAATGGTCCATCCGGTTAAAGCGGTGAAAAGTAGATGCAAAATGAACTGGTAAGTACGTTATCAGGTTTTATGACAGGTGAGGGGCCCCGCCGCCTCCATGGACCCCACTCCCACCCCAGTCGGGAACTACTGCTCTAGAGCCAATGGGTCGGATGGACTTCACATTGCGGTCGTGTCTTTAGCGAGCCGCCGCTTTGGGGCTTCAGGGTCTCGCCGGCGCCCCGTCGATGGAGCCCTCCCCCTCCTGCGAGCCGAAGCCCGTGTCCTGCGAGGCGCTGCTTCCCGTCGGGGAGGGAACCGCCTTCTTGGTCCCCGCCTTCCCCGGGTCCTCCCAGGTAACCGCCTTCTGTGCCGCGGCGTGCTCTGTGTTTTTACCCTTCGCCCGTCTGGCCTCCACCTCCTTCAGGTCCACGTCGGTCGAAGCGACGCCGTCCTCTCTGCTCGTACCGACATCTGCGCTCTGTTCGGCCTTGTTCTCCGCGCGCTCGTCCTCTGTCGTCCCCCCTCTGAGTCTCGTCGCTTCGTCCTCGCTGTGGATGACCTTGGATTCCGGCTTTTCTTCTCCTCTCGAACCCTTTCGGCTTTCCTTCTCCTCGCTCACTTCCACGGTTGCGCTTTCCGTCTTTTCGTTCGCCGCTTTTGTTTCTGTTCTCTCAATCCGCCCGCTCGCTCTTCCTTCCTCCATTTTTGCCACGTCGCACCCTGGTCCCTCTTCTGCGTCTTCCCCCGAGTCAGCCGTCTCTTGCGTGCCATCTTGTGATCCGAACCTCTCAGGGTCTCCCTCTCCGTCCGGCGTCATGGCCGCCTCTTCCTCGCGGCGGTGCACCGTCACCTGCAGCGCCGGCTGTTTCTCGTCCAGTCGGCTGTTGAATCCTCTGAAATTGTTCTTGGCGCCAATGATGTACTTCCCCAAGATGGAGGACCCTTCCTGGGTGGATCCCCCGCTCACCGTGTGGCCTTCGTCCACCAGAAGCTGCTGGACCACTTTCATGTCGGTGTGCAGCCTGACGACCACTTTGCTCAGCTCTGTGATCCGGTTACCGATATCTAGGGGAAAAAAGAAAGCGGCTGCAGTTGGTGTTTGTAAAGGACATTGGCTCAAACTATCTGCCATACTAGGATTGTTTTGACTGAGACTGCAGGTTATTGTCTTCAGGTCACATCACCTGAGGTGATGAGTGCAGCAGGTTATGTACTCATCTACCTTTTCGCTTGGTCTCCTCAAATTCCCGACGCGCTGACTCGATGTAGCGCTGCACCAGAGCTCGGATCACCTGCTGCCGGTAAGGCATCTGGTGCCCAGACATGTGTTTCTTCTTGGACTAAATATAGAGAAATAGGATAAGTTTTATATTTATATAGTGTGTGCAGTGCAGACTAATGTGATGCTCTTTACCAATTTAATTTTACGATGATCATTTTCCACAAAATGAAACCCACCATGGAGGCTAGGGGGGGATATTCTTTCTCCGTGTTACAAGTACAGCAGCAGCAGATTCTCCTGAAGATCCCCCTGACGAGAAACACGGAGGATGAAGGAGAAATGAAATGGTGAATTTCAGGCAGAAGCAGTGGAATTCACTCGTTAAAGGTGCAGTGTTTAGTATTAGTGGCATCTTGCAGAACGGACTTGGCAGGAATGGAATATAATATTCATATGTATTAATTAGTGTATAATCCCATAAAAATAGAATAGTTGTGTTTTCGCTACCTTAGAATTAGCCATTTATATCTCCATGGGGGCCACCATGTTGCTACAGTAGCCCAGAATGGACAAACCAAACACTGGCTCTAGAGGGCCACCGTAGATTCTCCTCCATGGATGCTGCCAATTTGCGCCGCCGCGGACATGGAGTGGAATTCAGTCGATTGCAACCTCACTGCTACAAAATTCTACACACTGCACCTTTAAGAACAGAACTGTTTTACCTGATGAGGTAAAAGGTGGCTTTAGGAGAGGGGATGATGTTGAAGGGCACCGGCATGGTGAGGCCCTCTCGGAAGTAACTCAGGTATAGCTTGGATCTGGCAAATTTCCACTCCACGTCGGCATCATCCTGTGGTCAAATGAAAAGTAGATTAAACTTTTTCTTTTACGGCTTAAACGCTTGCCCCATTGCACTGCATTGAGAAATGCAGAACGCATCCTTTAACCACATTTCTTGAGTTTGACTTTTCTGCTTCTCGAGAGGGAGCTGCTTCTTTTCAAGCGTACCTCGATTTTCTGGAAAGAGTTGGTGATCATAGCGATGAGCATGTTGAGGAGGACGATCACAATGACCAGGGTGAAGATCCCGTACAGGATCCGCCCGACAAACTCTGCCACCACAAACTCTGGCATGTCCACGTAGTCCTGGTTGGCCACGCCGAACATGGTCCAGAACAGGAAGTGGAAGGTCTCGTTAAACCTGGTCACACACAGTATCACTGCCGTTATGTACAGTACGGAAACTTTTTATTCAGAAGAGAAAAATAAAAAAATGTTTTGTGGTCGTTTCCTTTTTCACATGTTGTCTTCTAAAAATCACCTCCCAAAAACCAATTCATGTAAATGCATGACCTCATCGAGAAAAGGTCAAGTTATGAGCGAGGTCGCGGTGCTTTTAGACCCGATACCCTCCGACACATTTGGACCGTGCTCGTACGGTTAAAATGGTTAACGTGGTTCCTTTGGTTCCAGATGGTCTCTTGTCATTCGGGGAGATCACACCAACCTGCCAAGATGTGGAGACATCACATAAGGAACGTAGATGTTGTTGATTCCGCAGAGGAAAGCTGTTCCGATGATCATCAGTATGAACATGAATCTAAAGACAAAATAAAAAAATATATATATAACATGTCAGCAACAATTAATAAAGCATAATGATGTGCCCTGTTTCTTTGGATCTATCTGCAATTTGGATTATAAATCTGGATTCTATTTTACAGTTCAATGACGGACGGCGCAGAGAACCCGCCGGCGGGTTCGTGGCGCTTAAGAGGTTAAGGAAGGAGCTAAGAGGGATGAAAAGGCCATGTACAGCAAGTATTTTTCAGTTATAAATATGCAGTATATTATTAATAGTGGTACTACCATTACTACTAGTATCATCATTATCACCATTAGTACTATTATCCTTATTGTTTTGTTATTATTAAGATTGCGGTTAGGCTCTAGATCGGGGGTTGTCAAAAAATATATATTATTTTTTTATTATATTATTATTAACTGTAGAGTTAAAAAAAAAGAGTTTAAAAAAAGTTTAGAGGTAAGCGACGGGCTGTCGGAAAAAAACAGAAACAGGATGCGATTTATGAGTGTTTGTGAAGTTAACAAGGTTAGCACCTGGGTTTATTTGGTGCAGGTTGGGTGTCATGCCAACGGTGTCATTGAAATAAGAAGATTTGCAGAGGAGCCGATTCTTACCCTGTTTTTAATTTATTTCATGCTCATATTACTCCTGTTTATCTGTGTACTACTCCCTAAACTGCTGGCGTGACACCTGACTTTCCCCCCAAGTGGGATCTCATCTCTTATCCTTCTTATTTGTACCTCATCATGTCGTCAATCATCTTGCCGATGGAGATCTGCAGCGTCCCCAGAGACTCCTGGGCCGGGAGGATGTAGGCCAGGCGGGTGAAGCTCAGCATGCTGGTCACCGCGAACAGAACCTCGGCAATGAGCTGCGGGTCCTCCTGGTGCCACTGCTCACGCACTGGAGACGAGAGTCGTTGAAGGTGAAGTTCAGGTGTTACAGAGATAATAACGAAATCAAATATATGTGCATAAATAAACAGCAAAATACAAATATCATGTCTCCTAAGTATACGATAATATGCAGTATTACAACAGTGGTGTTGATGTTTAGATCGATGCATGCGCGGTTACTGCCTCACCGGTTTGGGTGAAATAGACGCACTCCTCTGCCCCCACAGGGTCATGGCACAGGAAGTGGCCTTTCAGCATGATGAGCACACGCAACGCGAAGGAGGCCAGGTACATGCTGAGCACCATCACATCCAGACAGTTCCACCAGTCCAGGAAGTAGCTCCGCAGGCCCTCGATCCACACCTCCTTGCACTCGTACCAGAAGAACCCTAAAGTCCATCGCACGCATGGTTTGAAGTGGATAGGTTATGATGGAGAGAGAGAGACACAGAGAAGGAGGGGGGGGGGGGCCA
>OMKR01007384.1:4604-17926 GCA_900302355.1 Cyttopsis rosea
GATTATTATTATTATTATTATTATTATATTTTAGTAAATTATTTTACTATTACAATAATTATTAATTAATTATTAATATTGAAAATCTGGTGACATTGACAAAAATGATGTTGTCCACGACTAGTTGACTGCTGCCAACAGCGCCGACTAGTGGTAGACGACTACTCAACTAGTTGACTAGTTTACTAGTTGTCGAGTTGGTGAAACCCCTACCGCACACCACACCATAGTTGGTTGTAGTCGTAGTGAAGTAGTATTCTTGCAATGCATTGTGTGTAAAGATATTTGACTGGATGCAATATGTCTTCCTGGCACTCTTCCCATACTTCTTGGTGGGTACTATGGTTTCTACTTGTACTAACTTGTCATAGTAAATATAGTATGCTAGTCTGCCATTTCGGACGCATCAACAATCTGATCAATGTGTGAGGGTCTAAAGGCCTCAGCGGACCCGTCTCCGTTGTGAAGGAGCTCCATGGGGCGGCAGGGCTCCCCCAGACTGCGCCACCGGGGTTTACTGCTCCAATGCGAGATGAGCTTCACATTGCTGGGCCTCAGAACCAGCGCTGTGCTTGTCAGAATCAGCACCAGCAGCAGCAGGACGCTCAGGACCCCTGTGAGAGCGGCAACAATGAGAATCATGCGATGAGGGGAGCCGAAATGCCAATGGAACAGCAGGATTAATTACGGTAATTACTCACACGACTGCAAATAGATGACAAAGACACACGGAGATAATAAAGAGCTCAAAAGCCCTCTCCTAGCACAAATTCATCACCGGGAACACAAAAGTTTAAAATGGGCCATTTTAATGTAAGCATCCCAAAAGGCAGTGCTCAATCCTCAACTAACTCCCGTCCTTCAAGCTTTCGCTCTGACTACACTCTTCACACAAACAACACGGCAGGTAAGCCTGAGCTGGAAATTACAGGAACCAAGCAACTTACTAGAGCTAAAAACAGCAAACAAAGAACTAATTAGGTGTACGGGGAGGAACCAGCAGTTTGTGTTTTTCACAAACAGAAAAACAATGAGCCTCAGAGGTAACGGCTGCAAACGAAGACACATTTTTTTGGACAGAAGAGTTTAAAATGGGCCAAACATCTTCATGTAAGCATCCCATAAGGCAGTGTGAAGTGTCAAGCCAGTCCTCAGGCAGACGTTGAAGATTTCTCTACCAATCCACTCTACACCTAATTCACTCCACATGACCCATGAGCCATGTGTGCATGAGTATATTTGGAGATACAACTTGAAAGACACGTTGCACACGAGGAATCGGATGGAAAAGGCCCGGTGGGGGGGACTACCCACCTACGATGACTTCCCAGTTGGGCAGCAGGTTGAGTCGGTGCTGCTTGACAATCCCCAGCCGGACCAGCTGAGCCGGGGTCATGGGCTGGAACACGGCGGCCCTGGGGTCACACTCCGTGCCCTCCTCGCTCACCACCACCACCACGCTCCACTCCGGGACCGCGTTGTCCACCAACACGTACTTCCCGGTCTCCGTAAACACATGGGCGAACCTGGGGAAGCGGGGAGAAAGAACGGGGGAGAGGACGTCAGAGAAAATAGAACGGAAGAAGGGCAGTCATGGGCTAAATCGGAATTGTAAATCAATTCAAATGTTCAGATTGTTATTTAAATGTGATCTAGACCAGGTGGTAGTGTTAACAAATCTGTCTGCTCAAATGATCCCCCTGAGGAAAAACACAAAACAGATGTAAAAGTCAAGAGGAAATAAGAAAACATGAACCGAGAAGCTTGGGCTCTCTCATTAAAATGGGTGTGCAGCGGAAGCCGGCAAAATGTGCGTCAGGTCATAAGTAGGGCACAACGCAGCCGAAATGCCAAGCTGAAGTCAGGGGTGGGTGCAATGTGTCTAAAAAGCCACATCATGTGGAGTGTATTTTTCCCGCAGTTTCATTAAAAAAAAGCCGTGATCGAGAGGCACCCAAGCAAAAGAAAAAAACGAACAAAAAAATAAAAACCCATAATTTGGCAGGAAGTCTAAAAGTAGAAATGGCAATGAAATGAGTCAATGTGCCGAACAGTTGGGGTGTGAGTGCGCTGGGTAAATTGCATGGTACCTTGTGGAGTTAAAGTGGGTCTGCTTGATCAGGATTTGCAGATGTCTAAAGGCCCCAAAGTCCCAGCTTGGGTTGCTGTTGAAAAGGTGGTCTTTCTGATACACCGGGAAGTGGCTGCGACTGCGATCTGGGAGTTAAAAATAAGTTATTGACATATTGGATTTATAAAGTAAGTGAGCAAATAAAGCTTTATTTATATAGCACTTTGTACACTGCTGCAAAGTGCTTTACAAGCAGCCAGGTGGCATAAAAAGAAACAATTGACGAAAATTCAAACAAGCGGAGAGGACATAAAACAAAGGTTAACACTTAATAAAAGCCTATAAAGTCTATAAAAAGTCTATTACAAAAACAAACCCATAAAAATTTGTTCTTCGGGAAAGAAGGAGCAAAATAATTATTTAAGTAAACCACGTCATACAATTATATTTCATCAGCTTAGTTAGTATCCCACTGTTTGTACAGTAATGTGATGGAAGTTTAGATACCCGTGTGGTTGATGGTGAGCTGGAAGATGAGCATGTCCCCAGAGGAGAGACAGGCGATGGGATTTGGGACCCGGGGAGGATGGACAGAGGGGACGGGTCTCCCCTCCGGTTCAGTGTCCCTCTTATTCCTGGCTCTGTCTTCTTCTGATTCTAAGCAGGTGTAGATCAATTACATACACATACAAAATTTAGATCGGAATCTAAAAAAATGAATCAAAAGTGAAGCCTTGTAAAATAATCCACCTATCGAACTTGTCAATGTTGAAAATTATATTTGAAAAACAATATCAAATCTATTTACCTGACAGAAATCGACGAATAAGCGTGCTGTCCGTGAAAATCCAACCAAACACTCCTTCAGCGTCAAACTGGACAAAGTGCACTGCTCCAGTGGTCTTCATATGAATATCTGGCCCCAAAACATCAATTACATTCTAAAGGAGAAAACAGAAAGAAATATGATATAGAAGAATGCTATTATCATGAAGTCATATTACATGATATATTAATAGATAGGGAGAGCGACAATATGGAAAAATACATACATACACATAATATGCTTGTTATAAAAACCTGCTTGTTTCATGTCTTACTGGATAACTCACAATAGTATTTGTACATTTCTGACGAACACGTTTCCCTTTGAATAAATCAAATTATTAGGACTCACTCGCCTTGACAAACACGCTCACAAGCTGCACTCGAAAACCACAATAAAAGAGCAAATGATGCAGCAGAATCTGCACTCGCGCCATTTCTCTTTCTGCCGTCCTGCTGGCTCCTCATTTGGGGCGGCGTCCCCGACAATCCCAGGCCGCCGCTTACATCAGCCGGTGCTCCCGGCCATTCGCAGTGTCTGACACGTCTACAGAAACCGCCGCTGAAGCACCACGAATGCAGCATTTCTGCTTAACCGTTATCTGATGGAACCAGATCTCAATAATCCAAAAGTGGTTTTTTTTCCATTTGTGTTAAGTTAGATATAGTTAAGCAGAAAGAAGCACAATACCTTGAATTGAACTGACAAAAAAAAAGTCTTATCACCCCCATTCCCTCTCACTTACACTGACCCCCAGCCTCCTGCCTCTCTGTTTGAGGGTGAGAATTAGCTGTCCGTCAGGGTGGAGCTGGGCGGAGAGCTGGGGTAATCTGGACAGGCAGGAAGAGTTACAAAGCTCCTCCGCAAACACGTAGCGCTCACACTGACAGCTGTGGAGAGACACACGTCCGGTGAGCAAAAGACAGAGCACTGAAGTGTTTTTCCCTACTTAGAGCAGATCAGGATGGGTAGACTGTCCACACTATATAGCTGAAAGCAGCGGTTTTCAAACCTGTGGGCCCCAGCCTCCTAGTCCATGAGGGGAATGCAAGGGGGACGCTTTTTTCATGACGATTTTAATGACTATATACTGTATATATATATCTATATATATATAGGTATATATATATACAGGGTGCGATTCTTCAGGGATGGGGGTATTTGCCCCCCTCTGCTTTTGGTTTCCCCCCCACATCAGAGTAAAATGTGTCAATATCCATCCTCGTGATGAATGAAAATCCTCATTGAAATAAAATAACCTACATACAACTTTCCCGCTCTATCTGCAAATGAACACGTACGTCATTTCAGACCAAATGCCAAGACCTTGTTTTTTCTTCTATTTTATATATTTAATAAATACAATTAAAAACAACTCAGAGAATTGGAGTGGCGTTTCTCCAGCCAAAACCAAAAGTGTTTCCATTTCAGATGTATTTATTAATTTACTTTCCTACTTTTTAAACACAACTGAGTTAAGGGACCCGATCACTGCGTAATGGAATGAACGAAACAAAAGCTTTGTGTGTCTCGAGCCGTGCGGCGCGTCATGTCGCCTCTATTTTTACATTAAAAAACAGTAAAACCGCTGTTTTTTACGGCGTTCTAGTGGCACATTATAACGCCGCTGTTTACGCCGTAAAAACCCGTCCAGAACGCCGCTTATAACGGCGTATACGCGCCTACGTTTAAACGCACGTATGAACGTGCACTCACACTCTCAGAATACACCCTCTCTCTCTCTCTCTCTCTCTCTCTCTCACTCACTCACCACATAATTAATACTGTGTTTTACTTTGTGTAGAAATAAAGATACCACCGGCCCCCAAAAAAACCCATTCGGTAGTAAAAAAATAAACAAATCCCTGTGATCACACACACAAACATCACACTGTTTCAATTTAATTAAAAAAAAAATAAATAAATAAAAGTTATGTTGTTTGTCGGTATAGATTGACTGATGTTCAAATTTGTTCCATCTTTGACATTAAAATCTGATTTAAGAAAATGTCCTTTACAAATCGCACCCCGTATATATATATATATATTTAAAAAATAAATGTTAAAATATACGTATATAAAAGAAATGTTCAAAAGCTCATTTCATTGTATTTTTTCTTTACAACTTTGAAAATGCATCACCACCGTAATGCAAACCAATTGATAGGAACTTATACGTTTGATCGCCACTGCGGATGTGGGTCGCAAACATTTCTGAGATGTTCAAGTGGGCCGTCAGCCAGGAAAGGTTGGGAACCGCTGGCTTCAAGAAACTATAAACCTTACAATCCACAACAGCCTGATGGATTTAATTAGCTCCAGTAGAGTAGCAAGGTTTCTCCGGCCAGACTCACATTCCCATTTCCACATCGAGCGTTCCGCCGTGAGGTCCGCAGGTGACGTTGCAAGAGTAAAGGGAGGGGACGGTACATTCTCTGGAAGCTGCCAAACGTACCTGTCCTGCAGCACACCGTCTGTTCACCTGCAGCACACAGAAGGGTCTACAACACCTCACACACACGTCATCTACCCATGAGTAACTATTAAACCCACTACAGGTACAGTAGTATGAGAGGTTATTAGTCATTTGAGAGTGAAAGGTTCTACTGTGCATCTTGCTCAGGAGGAAAGGAATAAACTATATTTATCTCTGACCTCAAAGCAACTCCTCACCTCAGGCTGGCAGTCCAATATGCTGTCTGAACTGGAGCTTTTGAAATCCAGTTTGTTGTAGAAAATAAAGCCGGTTCTACACACACAGGAACCATCCGAGTGCTGGAACGCACGGTTCTTACCAATGCAAGTGCAAGAGGAGGAACCTGGGAAAGACAAGTACATAACCCTCCTATAATGAATGTTAATTTTGCACATTTATCCTGTAATCACAGAAATGGCCAAACCAGTTGATAGACTTGAGGCAAAAATTATATACTCCAGTGTTAAATGTATATAACATATCAAGAAATCTAATTGGGACAGTAATCAGTAATCACTATAAATCCACTATGTATCCACATAGTTTTTAAATTACTTTTTATTAATTTCTTTGCCAATCTGTTGTTCAGACCCATAAAATCCATAATTGCTAAGATCCAGACCTGCTGCTGAGATGGAGGAGCTTCCGCAAGGAAAGCAGGCCTTCTGGGCCGGCAAGTGGTTAAATGTACCGGCGGGGCACGGGTGGCAGCCTTCCATTTGTGCAGCGCGTGTGATGTTGCCGAAGGTGCCGGGGCGGCATGGCAAGGGGCTGGTGGCACCCAGGGGGCAGACGTGACCCAGGGGGCACGGGTTCCCATCATAGCTCTCTGCAGCTGGTGCATCACGGAAGGGGATGGTAGTAAAACAGATAATTTGGAGTTGGAGTTGGCATCATAGAAGAATGCCAGAACACCAGCTAAAATATTTATATGGAATTGCTCCAAAGGTAGGGTGTGTGTGTGTGTGTGTGTGTGTGTGCTTTCCAAATGTTAAAATACGTTGTGGGCAGAAGTATCCCGCTGGGCAGGGAAGGCAGTGAGGGGTAGGAGAGGCGCGTGGCCGATAGGTTCCCACTTCACACACTCGACAGCAGCTGCGTTTGGAGCCTCGGAGCCCGGTGGTGTTGACAGGCATGGAGCCGCCATCGCAGGAATGCAACGAGGAGCTGTTAGCCGGGCAGTAGTAGGGGAACAGACAGCTGTGGTGCAGAATTTAGAGGTTATTTATAATGTGTCGAAGCTGTCACTGTCTGAACAGTTAAAGGCAAATGAAACTTGATTTTACTTTATTTTTTTCTGTTGAAACTTTGTTGCAGGGCTTGTCCTTCACTCACCGTTGTTTTGAAATGCTGTATGTCTGAGATCCCTCAGGACAGAAGTAGCCCTCAGGACAGACTGGAGGCTCAGATGTCTGAGGTCCACAGTACGAACCAGCCCTGCACGGTTTCTCGGAGACTGCGCCTGGATAATGAGCATAAAGTACTGTAATCATGAATGTAGAAACCATTTTTTTTATTTACTAAACTCACATAGATATAAAATTGGCTACAACATAATGCCACTGGTGGAAGTAAAACCTTATGACTTTCATCACCGTGAAGGAGTCAAGGACCCAGGGCCAAAGACATGTCTTACATAACAGCACAGAAACCCATTCAACCTGAGTTTGTTCCTCTTAAAATTCCTCTGGCAAATATGCCTTGCAAAAATACAAGCATTTCAGCAAATCAACTCTAATGCCAGAGTTACCCGGGGGACACTGGAAGGAGGCCCTGCAGGGGATCCCCCAGATGTTGGGCTGTCCAGTCATCTGGGGATGTGGGCAGAAGGTTCCTCCACTGCAGAGCTCACACTGGCTGGGTCCTGCGGCTCCAGGATGGGACCTCTTGGTGCCCGCGGGGCAGAGGATTGGAGCCCTGGTCCCGCTGCACCAGTATCCAGGAGGACAGAGGTTGGTGGAAAAGTCCCTCAGACCTGGAAATGATGTATTGCTGTCAAACAGTGGAACAGAACAGAATTGCATGAGGAGCAACTGGCCTGGTTTGAGCTGGTTCTTAAGTGAAATAACCATCCAGTACAGTAATTAAAGCACTAGCAGATGGATGCAGTCTAGCAGATAATTATAAAAAATAAGATAAAATAGAAGTAATACAAAACAATGTATAGAAAAACATATGCTAGAGATAGGTATGTTAATTAAAATGGACACTCAGGATATTATGTAGAATTGCCTACACCATCGCTTGCATAGCCTGTAAGGAGGTCCATAGACAGAGCTTAGGGGGGCCTTGCCATAGAAAAAAGGTTTGGGGACCCCCTGCCCCAGACAGACTCACATACTGGGTAAGTCGCAATGTGTCCGACCTGAGGCGTTACAGTGTGATCCAGGAGGACATGGGTGGCAGTCCCCCTTGCTGCCAGCCCCGGGTTCAGCTCTGTAAGTGTGGATGGGACACTCTCTGGGTCCTGCCTCTCCATCATAGTCACTTCCAGCCAGACCATCGCAGTAGTGACCAGCAGGGCAGAGGTGAAGAATGGGGTCTCCTGAGAGACAACATAGGAGAAGCACCACATGCTTAAATAAAGTTTTTTCAAGAATTAAACACAAAGATCCATCCTCTCTCTTCTATTGGAATACATGTTTCTCAATTACAGGTTAAAATTTGCTCACATCCAACTTTCTGCATGTATGAGTCCATGATTATAGTTCTATGCTATTGCTCATGATCTGGAATCCTTTACTTATTTTTAACAACATGAGGGTACTGTACACATTTTTGCCTCCACCACATTTGTATCTGCTGCTGCTATTAGTTCTTCAATTTAAGTTTGGATTTAACTGCAGAAAGCCACAAAGGGAAACTTACTGTAATCAGTTATATCTCAGCCTGTTAAATGAGCTTGATTTCGCTTGTGGTGGAATTCTCATTTATCATTAAGTTGAATCAGGCATACAAGCCAATTAATTGTGTTTTCCTTGTATTTTGTTCCTGATCACAGACAGGGTTTAGTTTATGATAAAGTATAAAAATAATTTAACTTGAAAGGTGCAACACACACAATAAACCAAGTACCAGGTTTGCACCAGTGTTGAGGTGGACATGGCCCACAGTCTTGTCGGGTGGAACCTCCAGGGGAGCTTCTAATGGTGTTAGGAGGACAAGCCGTAGGACTCTCTGTGCCTTCAGGGCAGTAAAAGCCTGAAAAAACATATTCATAATATAATATATAATCGCAATACATGTGTTTATTGAGTATTACCAACATAGGGGCGAATTCACAAAAAAATTGCGCGGCTTTTGTGGCTTCTAGCTCCGCTGCACGAGCGTCTTCAGAGAGCTGGTGCAATTGAAGCACATTTATAAGGGGTGTCACACCCAGACTTTCCAGTGATCTGTAAATAATATTTTGACATTATTATTATAATTATTATTACTGACACAGCATCCGAAGGTAGCAATGCCCAGAACTTGTTGAAACTTTGGATAATTGGATAGGACATTTAAGTGTAAGTTATATGAAAAGCTAAGGAATATCCCAGACTTATATTTTCACTACTTCTTATCGTCTCATCTGAACTTCTGCAATGTGTTTTTTAGTAAAGTTTAGTCACTTTGCCGGTTTATCGTTACTCATCTCAACTCACATCCAATATATGCAATATAAGGCCAGGCGTCCTGCTTGATTTGTCAGGAAGTGTCATTCATAACAAACGGAATCTAAGACCTAAATTAACTTGTGGCAGTGGCACTCGCGGAATTAAGATTCCTGCAACAGCTAAGGGATGGAAAAAAGTGTTCTCAACAGGGCAAATAGTATGAGATTATCAATTACCACTGTCAAAAAGGATGAATAATGAATAAACATTAAGAAGCTTAGTTTCTTCAAAGTAATGACATTTCCTCAAAATAAAGAAACAGATAGGCAGTCCAGAAGTCAGAAACACTACGGAGAACGTCAGGCTCATTGTACATGATCGGCACTGACCAGTTGTAAATTTTGTTTGTGCCAAAGATAAAATTCCAAATAACATCATTGAATGCAGAACTTCTCTCAAGTCACTCTTACGAGCCATAGAATAAAGAACGTGCACGTACAGGTGGTTCTTTCTTAATAATAATAAAATAATATAAAATAATATAAAATACCATTAGTCAAAGGAGAATGCTTGCTCCTCTAATCCCCCCCATGGACTAATCTCACTTTTGGTACGATTCCACTTCCTTATAAAATAATCTGCCTGAGTTTATGAAGTCAGTGGGTTATCGCTTTTTTTTTCAAAGACCTGAAATTCCCTCAGAACAGAATAGAATTTTGTTTTTCATTTCGGTTAACTTCAGGTGAGAAAGTTTTAATTGGATTGTTGGTGGTGTGAGTGCTTAGGAATAAGTACAGTATGTACCTGGTGGACACGGTCCAGCACACTGCACGCCCCACTCACAACGGCTCCAGTTGGACACGGGACCCTGTGGGGTGAAATCCGCACTGCCGGAGACACAGACGTATCCTGCAGAGCACACTCCCTGTATCTTTCCGGCCCTGAGAGCAGCATACGGGACATCAACCTGAAATAACGTGACACAGCTCGCGGCGTAGCGACGCACGTACGTAGATGTTCAAGACACAAACAAAACGTACGCTCCACTAGAGGCACAGAGCGATAGCTACATCATTATTGGGCTGAGCACCTGTACGGCGCCTCACCTCGCATCTTGCGCTCAACACGTTCATCACTTATTGGGAGTTAATTTGGCTGCTTGTTGAGCCGTGGCTCATGAAACATGATACGCTTTACTAATTGCATGTAAAAGTCTCAGCGAGGTGAGCACGAGGCTTCAAGGCTTTATAGGAACGTGTGTGTGTTATACTGTATATGTCTGGGTGTATGTGCTTGTATATGTGTGTGGTGCTTTGTGAGAACAGCTGAAGGCATGTGTTGCGGCTGTGTTGCTAACAAGCACATACAGTAGTGTGTATCGGTACCATTACCAGTGTATATTACCTGCAGAACCTCCCTGGGGGGCAGGGTAAACACTCTCTCTCTTCCTGTAGCCCCTCTGTGTTTGGGGGAGTATATGTGCCATTAGGGCACGGGTGAGGAACCATGGTCCCTGTCAAAAAGATTTATGCAACAATGTGGATGGATTGCTTGCTTAAAGAATATTTCTGCATGCTTAAGAGTGGATTATAATACACATAAATGAAAGATGTTTTGCAGCATTCCCATGTACCTGCAGGGCAGAAGGCGTGCGGTGGGCAGGGCCACGGGTCTCCTATGACGGCCTCCTCACAGTAGTATCCAGCTCGACATGGGATGCATCTGCTGGAGCCCAGGTTGGGCTGATACTCTCCCGTTGGACAGGGCAGCGCCAACGGAGACCTCTCTGGGCAGTAGTGACCCTAAGATGGGATCACTGAGTCTTTATGCAATTTGAAGAGAGGTGGTGTAGAGCAGGACTTCCACATTTTATGGCAAAGCCCCCTTGGTACTAAACTGCCATGTGATTCAACATATTACTTGAACCTTGCTGACAATTGTGAATCTAAGCAAAAGACTCAGCGTGATGAGTGAGGTTGAGTATGAATATTTTGTGAAATATATAATAAGAAATGTGTCATTGAGGGTGACCAAATTAATAGTGCATCATAATAAATAAAGAGGGTGAATTATTTCCTCAGGGCCTACAGCCATGAATAAAATTAGGAAATAAATTAGAAGTCACATGGAAGGCGAACACAAGGCTTCAAGGCTTTACAGGAGTATCAGAATATTGGATTAGTGAAGAGTGCAACTCATCAAATAAAAATCTTGCCTTAGGACAGAGAAAGGCGTATGGTGTGGTTGAAGAGAAGTCGAAGGGGCAGTAGAAACCAGCGGCGCAGGGACCACTGGGGGCGGCGAGGCCGTCTGTGGAGCAGTAGTGACCTGCAGGGCAGCTGAAGCAGCCCTCCACGCTGAAAGCTCCTGCAAAATAAATAAAACATGGTACAATATGAGACGCAAATTTACAGTAAGGAAGTGATTCTCAACCATTTTCAAATCAAGGACTCTCAATTTGATACAGGATTACAATTTTGTCTCTAGGACCCCAATATGAGAATCTTTTTGTTGTTAGATATGATTGAGTCCAAATTTCAATACCTCTCTATACTCTAGTTACAGAGATAACAGTGAAACTATGAGCAACAGTCTCTTGCACTATTGTACATTCGTTGTTAGTTGTAACGTCTCTGTAAATTAAATCAATGCAAAGTTAATCATTTTGCTGGGGACCCCTTGGAACCTAATTTCAGATAGAAATACCTGCATATTTGTTGCATTAACAGCTAGGAGATATCACAATATCACTACATATCACATGATTACATAGCATGATTTTAACAGTAAAATCGGACTGATATTGACTTTCTATGTATACCAGAGATGTTGCGGATGCTGGCTAGAGGACAGGGGAGTGGGGAAAGACATCCAGCGGGACAGTAGTGTCCTGCTGGACAGGCTCCATTTCTGGGGAAAATGTCAGAGCTCTGGGGCGTTGGACTCACGGATCCACCATGGCAGTAAAAACCCTGCTCACATGGGCCTGGAAAAAAAATTCACCAACGGTAACCACCATATCCACCCTGAATTATTATCATTTAACTTATCGGTTAACTAAACATATTAATCACAGGAAGTATCTAGGCCAATGGGGTCACCGTCTGGGGTTGAGGCTCCAGAGGAGCTGCAGTAGACTCCGGGGGGACAGGTGGCGCAAACAGAGACAGAGTCGGCTCCAGTCTGGTTGCTGAGGGTCCCGAGAGGGCAGGGCAGTGGCAGGGCGGTCCCAGCAGGACAGAAGTGACCTGGAATGATGGCACCATTTATTTTAAAAACAGCATAAGAAGAAGAAGAATCGTTTATTTGTCGTACAACACATAAGATAAGATAAGATAAGATAACACTTAATCCTGGGACAGGAAATTCAGGGAATGGATATGGATTATTCCAATATATTAACAGGGAGAAAAGTGATTCCAGATCATATTTCTCTCTGTCTCTTATAATTAGAATAAGTGAAGTATAATGTTAAACCCTGGGTTTGACTTTGTGTCTGCGATGATAATGGATCACGATCATAAATTTTAGATTCTCAATTAAAATCCTCACCGGGTGGACAGAGTGAGAGCTCTCGCATGGCCAGGGAGGGACACATCATCCCTTTGGGGCAGGTGAGGCAATGGTGTCTCCCAAGAGAAGGACTGTAGGTCCCAGGCTCACAAGGCTCCTCCACAACGGAGCCGGCAGGACAGCTATGGCCGGCAGGACATAGGTAACCATGATGACCATCGATTGGTTTGGGGTTGTCGCTGCCTCCTTTACATACGTACCTGGGGGGATTGCAAAGAGAGGTCATTGTACTACACTGAATTGTTATGTATTAGTTTTAACTGAGGAAATACACACATTCCTACGTAGGACTGGACAACATATCAATACAATATCATGATACAAGACTAAAATATCATCTTGGATTTCGGTTATCGTAATATTGTGATATAGTTATATGTTGTCTTTAAGGCCGCATTACAGCAAATAATGTCATTTTCTGAACTTCGTAGACGGTTCTACAGTAGTTGTTCTAATCAACACCTCTACCTGCTTGTCATAATATCCACATTACACATAAATGACTGATTCTCAAATATTTATTGTGTGTACTCTAGATATCTTCTATCGATACCAATAGTCATCCCCAAAATATTGTCAAACAATCTATATCAAGGTATCGGTCCAAAAGCATTGTGATATTTGATTTTGTGAATACCACCCAGCCCTACTCTGATATTCATGAAGCATACAGGATTGTGCTTGTTTGTGTGTTTGTTTGTGTTTGAGTTTACCCTGCATGGCACTGTAGAGCATTTGAGGGCTCGGCCAATGCGGGATGGGCGCAAAACAGTCCGG
>OMKR01007438.1:4978-22188 GCA_900302355.1 Cyttopsis rosea
GTAGCTCTCCTAAAATCCTCTTTGAGACTATTTGCTGGTAGCTTATGCTTGAAAAGTCTTTGGGGAAAAAAATGCGATCATTGAAAACCTGTGATACTCCCTCTGGTTTTGTTATTCAAATTGTAATGTAGTAAAACATTTCCAGAATCGCTTTTACGACATATATTACGCCAGGGAAATTGAATCCAGCATGGTTGGAAATAGACACTTAAAGTAGTAGATGGCAATGAGATTAATAATAGCTATATATGCTAATATAAATAATGGACAATGAGACTAAGATTATATTATATTATATTTTTCACATTGAAACTTGATTATATTTGTTTGGCGTGAAATCCTTGAAAATGAAAAAATAGTGCTTAAAAAGTACTTAAGTACTTAAAGTCCTTGAATTTCATGTTGTAATGCCAGAATCAACCCTGTTTCAATAAAACAATAATTTTGCTCTGCTGTAAACCCATCTGGAGGAGCCGCGGTACGTGGCTAAAAATCGTCTTTTTTTGTGTTGTGATTTTATTTTGGTAAACCGCAGACTGACGACGGGGAGGATGATCTGAAGAAGGGCACCCAGCTGCTGGAGATCTACGCTCTGGAGATCCAGATGTACACAGCACAGAAGAACAACAAAAAGCTGAAGGCACTCTATGAGCAGTCGCTGCACATCAAATCCGCCATCCCTCATCCGCTCATTATGGGCGTCATCAGAGGCACGTGTTCTGAGATGTTATTCATTTTTGTTAACATTTTTAAACATTTCTGACATTTGAGCGTTCATCTAGAAGCGTTGTGATTCTTGTTTGGATCCCCAAAATGGGGTGTATTATTCATTTTTGTTAACATTTTTAAACATTTCTGACATTGGAGCGTTCATCTAGAAGCGTTGTGATTCTTGTTTGGATCCCCAAAATGGGGTGTATTATTCATTTTTGTTAACATTTTTAAACATTTCTTACATTGGAGCATTCATCTAGAAGCGTTGTGATTCTTGTTTAGATCCCCATAGTGGGGTGTGCGTGGGGAAATGTGAAGTTGTATGGAATAGTTTTGTTTTTATGAGTGAGTTCGAGTGTGGCATTTATTAATTGGAGATATATGGATGTGATGTTGAACCATGTATCAATACGTAAATCATTAGGTAAATATATTTTTCCAGAATCTGTTTATTTGGCCAAGTGCATTTTCATATACAAGGAATTTATTTAGGTATGTGTTGGTGCGTTGTAGTACAGACAGACGAGTCACATGAAGAAAGCTTATATTTATACAGCTATACAAAATGTGTCCTATGCACAGGATACATTAAAAGACTATGACAAGGGTTAAATGGCAGTATAGTTGCTAGTATTGGTTGTGGGTATTAATATAATTGGGATATTTCTGCAGATGAATAAATATGTATTTCTGTTATTACTAAATGTTATTACTAAAGTCAATGTCATGTTTTTCTCTATTGACCTTGGACTTTTTTCTTTTCTTTTCTTCAGAGTGTGGTGGGAAGATGCACCTGAGAGAGGGGGAGTTTGAGAAGGCACACACGGACTTCTTTGAGGCATTTAAGAACTACGACGAGTCCGGGAGTCCAAGAAGAACCACGTGCTTGAAGTACCTAGTCCTTGCAAATATGCTGATGAAGTCGGGCATCAACCCCTTTGACTCTCAGGAGGTGCGTCATTATTTTAAGCCAGGAATCGAAAGGACCAATGAGTGCGGTTGGAAGGCCGTCTTGGATGTGTTTCACCTCATGCAAAATCGATCTAACTTTTCCTTCCTATCTTTTGTTAACAGGCCAAGCCATACAAAAATGACCCTGAGATCCTAGCAATGACAAACCTAGTAAGGTAAGCTTGTGCTCGCAATCTGAATATTGCAATTATCACTTGATTTCTTGCTGTAGGTCGAGTATTTAAAGCCCTGGGTTCTCATTGTCTCTCCTCGACCTCTTGTTCTCTTCTACTTCCTCGTTTCCTTTCATACATTTTAAGTTTTTATAACATAAATGGGTGACTTTGACCACACGCCCAAAACTGGAAATAATGGCAGTTTTTCCATAGAATGCTAATATTTGGCGTTTTGTTGGGTGGGGCGGTGAAGACCGCTTGTTGTGGATTGTGAAAACACAATGTAAATGGAGTGTAACAAGGTGATTTTTGTTATTTCCCCCTC
This sequence comes from Cyttopsis rosea, assembly GCA_900302355.1. Classification (NCBI taxonomy): domain Eukaryota; kingdom Metazoa; phylum Chordata; class Actinopteri; order Zeiformes; family Parazenidae; genus Cyttopsis; species Cyttopsis rosea. Next base: position 7,145 of record OMKR01007438.1, read on the forward strand.
CAGTGCTTACCAGAATAATGACATCACAGAATTTGAAAAGATCTTGAAAACAAATCACAGTAACATAATGGACGATCCGTTCATCAGAGAACACATAGAGGGTAAGTGGCCAACGGGACAAACATTACAATGAGCAAGTATGTCCTGTGTGTCTAATTGACTGCTGACGTGTGATCTTCTGTTGCAGAGCTTTTAAGGAACATCAGAACTCAAGTACTTATCAAACTCATCAAGCCGTACACGAGAATACACATCCCCTTCATTTCTAAGGTGAGCCAAGATGTCGGGCCTTTCCTTTTTAATTTGTAACACCCGTGCAACAAGCAGGGTTCTTTAGCGACTGTGATCGGTCCGGCTTTACTGCCACCGCCAACTCGATGTGTCGTCACCGTACATTTATATTTGGAATGCAGGTTAAGGTCTTCAAGAGACGATACAACGTATTGACATGCGTAACATTTGGAACATTTTAAATATTTATTGAAGGATTTGTAAACAACTTAAACAGCTTTAAAGTGCCACAATTAAAGAGCTACAACGTGCCTTTAAAACAGAAAATACATATTTGTGCTTGTGACCATGTAAAATTTACTTTTCTAATCATAGCAGATGTCACATCCAGTGACTGAGCATTTGACACTCCCAGTTTTGTTTGGCCTGTAAAACATTTTAACAAGGCCCCTGAAGTCTATCTCTGTCTGCAGTCCATCTCCTGCCTCTACCTGCTCTTGCACCACCTCATCCAGCGCCTCATCTCCCTGCTCTTGCACTTCATCCTGCTGCTCAAACCAGACTGGATGGCTAGTAATAACAGTTATTTACCACACATGAAAAATCACTTATAATACATAGCTATTAGAAATAGAAAGTTAGAAATGTCTAACACACACAAACAAACTAGAATACACAAATATTATTTAAGTGGAAAAATCTATTATTTGGTTTAATGTGTTCACCTTGCTACTTCCTCATATCGGGCTCTTTTATTAAAGAAATCTGATCTTGCCTTTTCTCTTGTCCATGATCTGTGAATGGACAAGAACAATCACCTATTTAAACAATCTTTTGTTGGCTAATTAATTTATTATTATTATTATTATTATTATTATTATTATTATTATTATTATTGTTGTTGTGGTAGCGGTTACTCTATTCTGTTTTTTTCTTTTCTTATTTTTTTTATTGGTTTGAATTGGTATTTTATGACCTTTGCAATGATGCAGTATTACGTGCCTAACTAGCCAGGTTATTTAAATGGATAAAACGCATTTATTGGTGGGGGATTCATGCAATTAATTTTTTTCCCCTCATAGTAACTCCGGATTTATTACGTATCTCTCAGAAAACCCAGAGTTGTTTTTGTTGGTGGTGAGATTTTTTCTTTCCTGTGAGGGGAAGAGAAAAAACAAAGTGTGTGTGTATTTTTGTACCTTACCTATGTGTACAAATGAATTGGGCAAATGTGACGTTCAGCCCAAAGTCTCTCTCTCAATGCAGGAAAAATATTCAAGATCACATTGAAAATTGATTATATTTGTTTTGCGCGAAGTCCTTGAAAATGAATAGTGCTTAAAAAAGTACCTTGATATTTGACAAAAAACCTTTTACTCCTCCTGTTGTTTTACTCCCCCTGCAACTCAACGCAGTATTTAACAAATTACCTACTCTTAATAGAATTATGTAGATGTGTGTGAGAAAATGAAATATTTTTCTTCGCTTTCCTTTTTTTCTTCTAGGAACTGAACATTGATGTGTGTGACGTGGAGAGTTTGCTGGTGCAGTGCATCTTGGACAAGTATGTGTCTTCCTGCTCGAAAGTTTGCTGGTTGAAAAACAAGTTCATTCTATTAATAGTTTCAGTTCCTCATAGCATGATTGTACACCTGGGTCTGTGGAAAGAAAATCGTGACGGATGAGCCTTCTTGTTAACTTAATTAAAATTGGTAAACAAATAGATCTGAAGTAGATGCTTTAGTTAAGAAAGGGATGGGGTGCTCAAAGTCATAATGTAACAAAAAAACAATTGGTAGAACATGGAAATCACAGATGCTCACTGCCGGATTTACGCACTTTTATCAATATTTATATTTGCTATAGTACTCTACTTGAAATATTAGTAGCTTGATTTTACACTGCATTAACCTTTAAAGTGTATATTTTCCATTTGTGAATCCATACAAAAATTGGCATTTGCCGAACTGTAATACAATACTGACAGAGAAAGTTGACCGCTCTCATTTGCAGCCATCTGATATTTAAAAATTATGAATTCAGATGCTAATATAATATATATATATTATATTATATATTATATAATGAGTTTAAATGGAGGGATTCTGAACGAGGTTAAAATAAATTCTTAGCTCTTCAGAGAAGTGAAAATATCTGGACACAGTAAATGATTCCTCAGTGATATCGAGCTTTGAAATGCTCAATGTTTAACCTTCACTTTTGTTAAAACTACCAGCTTTGTGAACCTTTCAAAATAATGTCTGCATTTAAAAGACTAGTGCAGTGCCCGTTCAAAACATGCCTGTTCGGAAAGGACAGAGGACCTTTCTTTCTTCCTTCCTTCCTTCCTCCCTCCCTCCCTTCATTCTTCTATCCTTCTCCTTTCCTCCTTCCGTCCTGCAATGCCCGTTCCAAACATGCCTGTGCGGAATTCTTCCTTCTTCTTTGTGACATACGGTAGTTCCGGATTCCACATGCATGAATTCGTAATGCTGACAAAAACAAATTTAAGTTTATTAATATTACGCATGTCCAAATTGCACCAAATTTGACACTGGATCCCCAGCAATACGCCCGCCAAGTATGAAGTAGATCGGATGAACGGTTGTCGAGCTATTTGAAGACATACAGAAAGATGGAAAAGATATCCAGCATCTAATTGTTTTCACTGTCGTAGTTCTCTTGCAGGAAACTGTATGATGGTAAACATTGAAATCTTTAACTATTGAACAGTGAAAATATGACTGAGATAGTTTCACGTTCTCTGAAGTTAAGAGATTATATATTTTGAACCCGTCATAAACATCAGTACATTACAGTTTTTAAACATCAGGTGACTCAGGTTAGGGTTGTAATCCAGCTATTACAGGTATGATTGAGCAATTACGTTTTATATCTCTGCTCGGATCATGACTTCCTGTTGGGTGCTTTTTCCATCCCCAGCACGATCCATGGGCGCATCGACCAGGTCAACCAGCTGCTGGAACTGGACTACCAGAAGAGAGGAGGCGCCCGCTACACGGCTTTAGACAAATGGACGAATCAGCTCAATTCACTCAACCAAGCTATCGTTAGCAAGCTCACATGATCGACATCCTAAATCACAGAGACAAACCGAACGGCATGTTTATCGCATCCATACAATTGTCCTAACATGCTTCTTTAAGTTCGCCAAATGAGGTACACAGCAGCGGTGTGCGTGTGTGTGCGTGCGTGCGTGCGTGTGCGTGGGGGAGGGGGGGCAGAGCGAGAGAAACGCCACTGTTTTCAAGAGGCGACAAAAAAACCTGCGAGACCCACAAAGAAGCATTGTTCGAAAAGAAAAAACGTGTTTGGCCAGAGGAAAAAAATCCCCACTGATTTCTGTTGTAGCTTATTGGCATACCTTTTCTTATACAGAACACAAATGCTTTTTAAATTGTGTTTTTTTTGAACGGACGTACAACTTGTGTATGAACAATTGTACACAGGAGTCAATGTATACTTTTTGCTTGGTGGTAATAATAAACGCAGAACTCACAGCACTCGAAAGGAACGCAAACTGCCTGTGACTGCAGTTACCTACATTTAAACTCTGTGATGGCTGTGGCATGTTTTGATTTAATTTAGTATAAGTCTAATAAAATGTTTTTAATATGTTATTGTACTCAACACCTTATTTCCCTTGGGTTACCCATATTCATGTATGTACTCAATATGGCCATTGAGGGACGTATTGAGGTCCAATTGGGAGGTGGTCAGGGACGCATGTGGCCATATTAGTGTAGTTGGTTATTATTATCACGAGTTTAGTAGCAGAATGTGTCCCCGGCCTCATTGAAGGAGCGCCCACTCGACTACGTAAGCAGATATCCGGGCTCTGTATGGCTGAGCGTGACATGTATTATTTTGTGTACAGCACTTGCTAGATAAAGGCAGCAAAACATTTTGTAAAAAGAAAAAAACATACAGGAAAACGTGTTAAATATGTACGATTTTTTTAACGGGAAGATTTGTGTATATAAAAAAAAGAAAATATATGTTAAAAAATTTTAAATTAAATAAAAGGCGGCGACTCCAAAAAGACTACACTGTCGTAAAACTGTGACGTCATCGACCCTCAAAAGAAGTCCTGTAGGAAGCTTCGCATTTAAATGTCCTACTCTTGAGGTAGGAGGGTTGTTTTTTTTGTTCCTACTTCGAGTCACATTAACGAGGATCCTGGGGCTCATCTCTCAGACAAAGCAACACCGGGCCCGGGGTCTGAACAGGGGCCTACTGTACGTCTCGTTTCGTTTCGCTTCCGTACTTTTTGGTCCAGCGCGGCTTCCGTCCCTTGTGACTCCCACATCCTTCCAGTCACAACAGTTGTCGCTGGTCGGGACTCGGCAGAGCGGCTAGCAGCGGCGGCTCGGACTCGGAGGAGCCTGGGAGGGAGTCGCGCCGAAGGCTTTTTCATGAGGAAATTAAAGCAGCGTCCACGTCGTGGTCAATGAGGGTCCGTCGCGCCGCGGGTGACTGTCATGGATGGAAGTGACAACAAGGTGAAGTATTTCTGTCACGACGTCGTGCGGCGCTGGCGGCGGAGCTCGGGTGTTTCTCTCGAGCGTCAGGCGGGGGCATGAGTGCGCGCAAGCTAGGCCCCGCTTCGGGGTTCGGCGGTGTGGTTCCGACAGAAAGCGGCTGTTTGGGAATCGTGACGACGTAGAATTTTGGGGAGCGGCTCGCACGCTCCGGACGCTGGGCACGTACCGTTCGAAATAGCGCGTTAGTTTGTAGCTTATCCCGAATAACAGCGTGAAGGCTTACGCGCCGTCTTCGAGGCTTAGCTGTCTTCTGTCAACAGTGTATTAGCTTGATACTTGTGGAGTATTCTGTGTTAAAAACAACAACAACAAACAAAACAACAACAACAAGCTTTATTCATTTCCTTATATAAACCTCACGTCTGACAAGCCACACCAGAGTAGTTGCAGTGGGATGTCTGGTTCTTCTGCATTGATCGCATTCCTTTAAAAGCCACTGCTATGCAAGTAGGTGATCAAATCAGCAGAACTAGTTCAAGCTCTCACACAGTCACATGTCACATAGTAATATGGGATATATAGTCATATTGTCACACGGTAATATTTATTTTGTCAGTGATATTATAGACACAAGATTCTTTATTTGTCGCGTACATCATACAAGCACGGTGCAGAGGTTGTGTGAGGAGTAGAGTAAAAAAAAAATCCAAATAAGAAATATTAATCCAACAAGCAAAAAAAAAAAAATGTAGTAAATCTGTGTGTGGTTATGTACAGTGTGCAGCAGAGTATGTACATATGTATATACATACATTATAATGTATGTATATACATACATACATACATACATTATAATATACGTTTATTCTAATTTAACGGACTCGAAGTTTGGGATTTTCCTTTTAATTTCCATGTTTTGTAATGTACGGACAGAAACGATCTGGTTTGGTGTTCGAAAAGCACTGTGAGACTGATTAACAGACGTTGTGAAAACAATGGCTTGGTGAGATTGGCAGCACCCAGTCAACCCCCAACGGCTGCACATCTGGCTCTGACCTAATGCCTTTTCCACAATCAAAGCTATTCACGCACACTCGCCCGCATATATTTAACACTACACAATCTTTACAGTTGCCTGAATTGCGATCTTGCATATACATCGGAGATTTTTTTTTCGCCAAATCTGTTCCCCTGTGTCCATCCTAGGGTTGGTCTATTTTTTTCCATTAGGTCCAGAATTCAAGATGCCAAGCCGGGCGAGCCTGGGCCTCACCACATTACGCGTCGTATACTGTAATTAGCTTATCCTGTGGTTCTGTTCCTACTTTATCCTCTCAGACCTAATCCTGTAACAACCCTCCATCAACAAAACTGTACCATCAAACGAGCCTGCACCAGTGAGCTGCAAACCCGTGCAATCCTACGGATCGGCCCACGTGATTAGAGGATGTGCTATTAAAGTACTTTCCTTTTCATTTCAGTTTTGCCTGTTTACTTAACTCGCTGTGCAGGCCTGTATAGATGATTCAGGATGGATAGATTATTTTAGGCAGCGATAGAGAACCGCCCACAGAGGCTGGCAGCAGGGAAACAATGGCCGTCTGTTGGACAACCGCTGGTCGCACTGATGCTCGACTCATGCATCCCGACCAAGAATTGTTGGAAAGTCTTTTGTGCTCTGAACTGAACCCTGTCAACTCTCAACCTCCTCTCTCCTAAATAGCGGGTGAGTTTGAGACGGTCTCTCTGCCTCTCAGAACTCTCGCTGTGGGCTGCGCCCGAAAGAGTGCTGTGCCATGATGTCAAATAGTTGCCGATGGTGGCGGCACTTATAGAGGTTTTGGAAGACATGTACAGTGAGAAGAGGAGATGGCATACAACAAGAGAAGTGCTGTTATGTAATGGCATTGATATTTGTTTTGTGATAGATAGCCATATGCAATTGCACAATAAAAGGAAGTGTGTATCTTGCAAGATGGAATCAATCACCTTTTGAAGAACGTCTGTCTTGATGTTGGTCTGCATAAGCAACAAGAACTTAAAATACTTCTCTGACAATGTCACTCATATATATATTTGTAATCAAGATCAAAATGCATTGAGTGATGATGCAAGATTTTGAGACGGATGGATTGTCATTGGGTCCCTTCAGTCCCTCTGCTCATTTAGTTTGTCTGACAACAACAACCATTGAATAATCTGACAGATAAATCCTGGATTCCAATCTGCTCTTAGTTCACCATGGTTTTCAGCCAGACAGCTTGTCCTATGGACTTTTTTTATGGCCCATCAGGCCCATAATTGCTGACACACAAAACCAGACAGACGAGCGTGACAATGTTTTTAAAATAAAGCTAAACCATGAGGGGCAATTCTCTCAAAATGTTTCACTTCTCCATTATGAGCCCAATTATGTGACGTGTAGACTGGATAGCAGCTTTTGATTGCCATGTATGTCGTAGGATTCTACAAGTCTTAGTTGTTGTGTGTGCAAATAAATGTCAACAAGGGTTTAGCATGATCAATTCATACTAACATTGAACCATTATGGAATGGAATCCAAATGTTCCATTAATTTATAAACCACACCCAAAACAATCAGACTTGAATTTTGCCTGCTCTCAAGTTGGTTTTATAGGGTTAGGATTTTGTAGGGTTTTATAGGAATATTGGTTTTATATTACAGGATGGATGGATGGATGGATGGTTAGATAGATAGAATTAGCATCCGACTCACTCTTAAAATTCTTGTTCCTTGTAGACACTTCCTTCTATTATAAGGGCTTGGCTATGACTTGGAAATCCAAAGGAATATTGTATTCTACCGCATCAGTGCACCCCCTGCTGCTGTCCTGCTGTTTACCTAACAATTTGACTGTACACAAATTATTAAGGCTGTTCTTCGACATCTTTAGTCCTCTGAATTCTCGAAATCTCCATGAAAGCTGTGTTGCGTCATCTTTTAATTGAAGAAAAAGGCTTTACACCTTGTTGTATGATGTCTATCAGTATGAGGAAATAGATCCCTGCTTCGATTGTCTTCAGCAGAAAATTGTCATCAACAATTTTCTTTCAGAAAAGGGCCCCTAATTGCTGAACATTGCTTGGCCTATAGCCCTCAAAGTCATGGTACGGCTGACATGTAGTTTGAATAAATGAGTTATAGAACTATGTAAGGCTTCACCAATATTGGTCTGGTACAAGGCAAATATAGGCTGTTGTTATGGGACATTTATGGATATGATATAGTGCACAGTATTATTTCAAAAATTGTGTCGTACAACTTTATTCACATGTATATTGTCTATTTGATGCTTTGTTATTAAAAAAAATTTTTTATTTGTCTCACAAGATTAATAACATTATCTTATCAGTGCATTAACGTATTATAACAGAAAAAGTAAAAAAGGAGTTTGTTTGATAATTTGTGTGCAGGATGTAAAACTGTCAGCCGAAGTGGAACCATTCATCCCGCAGAAGAAAGGTCTGGAAGGGTCCTTAGTCAGCATGAGTCTCTCTGGAGAGCCGGGGGGAGGTGGCGGCGGAGGAGCAGGAGGGGGCAGTGGAGGGGTGGAGACAACCCCCATCCCCAGCTACCTCATCACCTGTTACCCCTTTGTCCAGGAGAACCAGCCTAACAGGTACTGTTATCACTCCATCTCAATACAACTTCCCTGCCGCTACGGTCAAAGACCAGCCGCGTTCAAATGGAACAGCCCTAAATGCCATATCAGCAGTTAGATATCTAATAATGTAAGGGATTTCTTTCTTTCTTTCTAATAATGTGAGAAATCTCTGTCTTTCTGTATGTATGTATGAAGTATGTATGTGTGTCCTTCGATTATCTCGACAACCGTTCATCTGATCTACTCCGCACTTGGCGGGCGTATTGCTGGGGACCTGTGCAGTGTCGAATTTGTTGAAATTTGGACACCCGACACGCGTAATAAATAAACTTTGATTCGTTTTTGTTAGCATTGCTAAGTCATGTGGAATACGGAACTATGTCACAAAGAAGAAGGAAGAATTCCGAAGAGGCATGTTTGGAACGGGCACTGAAGGAGGGAAGAAAGAAAGAAGGAAGGATGGATGGGGGAGGGAGGAAGGAGAGAAGGATAGAATAATCTGCAAGAGCACTGCACAGAAACCTGTAAGCAGCAATACCGGAATTGGCCCGTTCCGACCAGGCATGTTTTCAACGGGCACTGCACTAGTCATCATAATAGAAGATAACACTTAATTGATCCCTGGGGGAATTTCAGGAATATCCGATCGGAAGGTCTCTGCAGATTGTTTTTCAGTGGAATCATACCATATTGTGATCATTTTGGAGAATATAAGATATGACCTAAATATGAATATCCTTAATATATGAAGTCTCAAATATTAGTTTCGGTTTGGTCATATATACAAGACAAATTATATATATATTATTACAAATTGAGCAAGATCAGTTGGATATTTAACTCTGTATATTGCTTTTCCTTTGCTTTTCAGGTATTCATCATATAGATATTGTAATATATCGAAATTCCCTATGATAAATGTCTGTGTTGCCCAGAAGAATGTGTATGCTATATATCTTCATTCTTATTTTTGGCTATAATTATACACAGCACTAAGTTTAACGACTCTCCAGCGACTTTTAATTTAATTTAGTTTCCAGATCGATTAATTCGGTGTACTGTTTTCTCCAACAAGCGCAGAAGTACAGACCCCTGCCCCCGATGTTAATCATCCCAATATTGAATCATAGTCCATTCTTTGTTTTGAGATATAGATTTTAACTTTTTCTCAAGATGTAAATGGCTCGGACTTTGAGTGGGCAAAGCCCGTTCCAGAGTTCACATGGTGGTGTTTGCTGCTTTTTCCAGAGACTCTTCTTTTCCTTTGTCTGGAGTCGTCTGCTGTGTCCGGCGCACATCCGCGCCTTTGTTTCCTTCCTTTACATTTGAATGCCAGGAAATGTCCGCTTACAGAAGGCTAGCTGTGAAAACGCCGCCTGGATCCTTATCAAACTCTGCACCGCTGGAGGATAGCAAACTTGAGAAATAAGCCTGTATATGCCTTGTGTGCTTCTTCTGTCATTTAGTCTTCCAACTTCTATCGAGCTGTGGCGTTGTTATGTTGCAACACATTAATGCTCATAGTGCTGTTAACACCATTGTTTTGGTTTCGCACATATTTCAGCTGCTGCAACCAAGCAGAAATTCCTTAAATTTCTGGCTGAAGTGTTCATGTGTCTGCAGGAAACTCGGTAGGATACTGTGAAAGTTGGGTCGGCAGAGTGTAGATGGGAGGTCTAAACTCAGTGAAACACGTTCAGTACCTGTGGTGTACATGCTTCACACAGCAAAGCAGAGATTAGCTAAAGGCTGATTCACAAACTGTGTCCAAAAAATGTTTGGAAAATGCGAGCTGCATGCTTGCATCCTTTTGAGTATCCTTGGAGGTGCATGCTATGGTCGCACCTGTAATTTTAAAGAAGACTTAATCTCACCCCACATCTTGTTTACAGGCAGCACCCTATGTATAATGGAGGAGAGCTGCGCTGGCAGCAGCCGAACCCAAACCCTGGTGGTCCGTACCTGGCCTACCCCATCTTGTCCTCTCCACAACCTCCGGTCTCCAACGACTACGCTTACTACCAGATCATGCCGGCCCCGTGCCCCCCTGTAATGGGCTTCTACCAGCCCTTCCCCGGTCCCTACACTGGGCCCGTGCAGGCGGGAGTGGTAAACCCTGTCTCGGCAGATGTTGGCGAAAGACCGCCCCATTTGGGACAAGCATTTGGACTGACCAATCACAGGGGGAGGGGCATGGTCCGACCACCCCTTCTGCCAAAGGTAAGATGGCTTCCACCGAGATTCTCACACTGAAGTCGAAGGTCACACGTAGCCACTTATCTGCGATGTACTAATGCTACTAATGCTAACGAGTATAGCCTGCCTCCTCCAGCAGCAACAGCAGATGGGTGCCTGCCAGTCCCTGAGGGGCCACCGTCCCCCCACCAGGAGCGTGGCTGTGCAGAAAGAGGTGTGCGCCCTAGGACCGGATGGTAGAACCAAGACCATCCTGCTGGTGGATGCAGCACAGCAGACTGGTATGTTGCTAAACTCTTTACAGGCCATTGTGTGTGCTGGACTGATGAGTGTATGATTAAACTTTAACGATGTGACAGCGCCTTAGATGACATGGATTTAACCTGAGTTTAAAGGCACACTGCAGGATGTGCCCCCTTAAAAAATGGATGTGGTAGATGTGTTCGGTCTTTATTGATATTACAAAGCTGTTACATGTATAATGAGGCCAAAACGGAATCACACAGGGCTCTTTCTAAAAGGAGTGAACCTGAGCCCCTGTGGGAACCTGAGAACCTCACCCCCCAACGATCACAAACCTATAAAATCGCAGTGGATGATTTATCGGTTTCCTATCATAATCCTAATTCCAAGGAGCACAAATTACAAATTGCAGAAGCTGAAAGATTTCTGAGGGATGTTGGAATTTGCTACATATTATGTCTAGTTCTTCTAAGTTCATGCATGTTCTTGTTAGTTCATGCACTGCAGTTTGTTCAAAAGGTCATGCAAACTGCTATTTCAGCGACAATAAAATTGTGTTGGAATATTTGATATTTGATATTTCCTAGGGAAGATTCCCGCCGAGAAGATGGTCAAAGTTTAGATTCAAGGATAAGATATTGGACTGTAAGAGATTAAGTCGTAGGTTTGGGGTCGTTAAAGTCGGAGTAAGGATCTATCTGAGAGGCGTCAATCCCTGACCACTCCCAGCCATCCTGGACAGGAACCTTCCTTTGGTTGCTCAGGTGCCATCAGTCAGGCTCTGCTATATATGCATTTCATAGAACCATCCCTACAATGAACCACAAGGCTGCCAATCGCCTGTCATGCCTGGTGAACAGATAAGAGCCGTGTCAATGGATTAGCATCTTTTTGTAGAGCAGTAATGAGAAAACCTCAGTTCGTTCAAATCTCCAGCTGCATAATTGTCATACGGCCCCGCGATTAAATGGAAGAAGAAAAAAAGAAAAGAAAGATGTTAACTTGTTTCCCTTCATCCACCCTTCATTCCCTTCAAGCACAAAAAGTGCTTCCTTCCTATGTGAGAGAGACGGTAAGTTTATTAGTCTCAGGGCAAATGACGTAGGTCCATTAACACCTGAAAACTAAAATAGCAGGAATGCAGTGTTTCCTGTAGGTGATCTGCTGCACACACACAGACGGCACCTGTGTTTTCCAAAAGAACAATGTCCCTGTCTGGCGCCATGGCATGTGCAACTTGACATGTGACTTCTCTGTCACTTGTGCCATGCTGGAAGCCAAAAACAGAGCAGCTGCAGTAACATGCCGAGTGCCTCAAAGGCTTCATTACAACTGAATATAGTGGAAATAGGCGGTTCTCAAACTTTTTGACCCAATAATCACACCCCCCTCAAATAATTCTATCTACACCATATTGCAATTAGATTTTATTTATCAAGAAGAGTTTCATTTAGAAATCCCTCTATAGAATATAGAGTGACTTGGCCAAAGCAGCCGTAGTAAAATCTGCATCTACTACATTCTACTTAAAGGATGTGTTCATTGTTTCAACCCAGGCCTTATTAAAATGTTGGTTCCCATCATTTATAACTGCACAACCACAACTTTACTAGTGAGAAACTTATCACTCTGCTGCAATTTCTCACTGTGTTTTAAATGCAGTCTAATGGGGCAAACTCTTAAGCCTTTAAAAAAAATTTTAATCTCTCACAATACAGTCAACATGTGTTTATTGTAGTGTTATTGTGTTGTAACGTGTGTTATTGTTTTTTGAGCATGTTATAAATGACAATAATATCACATCCTTCAATAGTTTTCAATAATCAACTACTTTATTTTCAAATGCGAATTAAACTTCTTTCCTTAATGGCCACCATCTTGTAAAACTCTGAGTACGTGGGCCTTTAAAAAAAATAAAAAATAAAAAAACTGCTCAAATGTGATAATGCAGTGTTCAAGCTCGCAGTCTCAGCTTTAAGCTCCCTCACCACTTATCCGCAGATTTCCCCGGCGAGGCGTCCGTGCGGGGCGGCGCGGAGCGGGCCAGTCCCCTGATCTGGAAGAATCGGACCACGACGAAGAAGAGGCGAGCGTCCCAGCCCGCGGACAGCTACACGGAGCAGGGGGCCAGTGAGGCGGACATCGACAGCGACAGTGGATACTGCAGTCCCAAACATAACCAGGCCGGCGCTACCGCACAGCCCACGCCAGCGCCTGTGGTAACATACACTTTGTCTCACAGGGAAGGTTTCACATACTTGTGTTACTAAAAGAGTCTTGAGGTTTGCCCCGCTACTTCGTGTCAATTTGGGCATTTTCAATAAAAATGGCCTCGATGGGACACGTTTGGAGAAAACTATAATCCTTAATGAAGAATTCTCAATGTGACAATAGGACAATTGTTGAATATCGTTTAATACATAAATATGTGGGCCCACGGGGAAAAGTAATCATACAGGGTTGCAAGACCACCACTCTTCCATCTGTATGTTCTTGAGTTGAGGTTTATATAACAAAACATTTGTGAGATAGAGAAGTGAAGGATTAAGGGAATTTATCTTCTTGGTTTCAGGTACTAAACAATAGAATACGTGAACATGGTACAGCCAGGGGGAAGGTTGTTGGTTAGACAAAGATAGTGTCCTTAGGAGCGAGGTGTGGTCAAGGGGGAAAGATATACAACAACAAAGGGTATTATAATGAGTGGTGTGATACTCAAACAGACTATTGTAACTAACAGACTAACAGTCTACTGGAAAGGTTAGAATTATACTATATATATTTGATAATATATAAAATTCTACGACAGTGTCACTATGCTGTTTGTGTTTGTTTTTCTCATCCCCAATTCTCTCATCTGTTTCTATTCAGGGAGTGGAAGCTGGTGTCATGACAGGTAAGAGTTCTTCCCAAATTCTCTCAATACAGTCAAATGTGCCACCTGTCATTTTTTAACAATGTGTATGTATTTATAAAATGCAGTTGACGCCTTGTGTTGGAGTATGACTAAAATAAGATAGTCTGTTGTATGTTTGTTTGTATGTATGTCAGGGTTCTTACCAGGTCCTTGAGGTGCTTGAATTTTGTCCTCAGAAATTTAAGTATAGATAGATGGATAGATTAATATAGATAGATGGATTACAATAAATAGTAGACAATGAGATTAAGATTATATTATGTTTTAATTCATAAAGATCACATTGAAAATTGATTTGTTTTCTGTCCTTGAAAATGAAAAAATACCGCTTTAAAAAGTACTTGAAAGTCCTTGGTAGTTAATTTTATAATGCCAGAATGAACCCTGGTACAGTATGTTTACTTGACATTAGAATCTGCATGTGAGCCCAAAATTTTTACTACTTTTTACTAATTCCCAGTAATACTAGTAAGTATTACTGGTAATTTCTTTATTTCTGTGTATCCAGCAGGAAGCTGGGTGAACGTAGCCTCCCAGGCCACCCAGAAGCCCTGGGATGACAGGAGCATCCCCTTCCACAGAGACCAGAGGAAAAATACCGACCAAAGGAGCTTCTCTCAGGTGTGCAATGTGCCCCCTTTCCTGCTCGAGTTGTCCTGAAAAACAAACGGCATTTATAACACAGAGGTTAACCTGATATTGACTTTGTGTTTCTGATTCTCCATTGTTTTGCTCCCTGTTCAGGACTTCCACAGCGGCGGCTACTCTGGGCGTGTGCAGCCGAACCTGAACGCTAACTGTAACCCAGTAGACAAGAGACTAGCACAGGCAGGGATGGCCGGGAACGACCTCACCCCGGAGCCTCTCTACTTTGAGGTTGGAAGAGTTTACATGTCCTGTTTACAGTCTGAAAGGCCCTACAGGATACATTCTCAGGAAGATCCTCCCACAACCCCCTTTTGGGAAATGTATTAAAAGCTCAGTGCTGTGGGTAGTTTTGTTTAGCCACAATATACGTTGCTAGTTAACTGATAGGGATTATGTTTTTTGCTTTTTATCAGTTGGGGAAAGAATAAGCTGTATATTCAATGCAATGTCGTCCTTTCCCAGGACGAAGATGAGTTTCCAGAACTGGCCTCAGGTGGCTCAGCCCACCGCAGCAGCAAACCAGAGTCCAGCCTTGCGCAGACACAGGCACAAGTCAAACTCCCCAAAAACCTGGTAAGAAGCATCACTGTGAAATGTTTTTTCCAGACTGGGGTCAGCAGACCCCTAGGGGTCTGTGTAGGAATTGGAGGGTGTTTGCAGCAAAAAAAAGTTTTGTTT
>OMKR01007450.1:4600-21816 GCA_900302355.1 Cyttopsis rosea
CCCCCCCGCCTTCTCGATAGAATCGTCTATCAGTGATCGCTGGGGGCGCAATTGGACGATTAGAATTTTTGCACGATTGCCCAAGCCTAGTGCCAAAAAGACATTTAGCTGACCAAGAAAACCTAAAATCAGCCATGTCAGACCGTGGTAAGAGAAGAAAACCACATTGTGGACTGGGAGAAGGCAAAATTACTCTTCTTGGAAAGCAACAAGTAATAGCCGTGCATCTATCTATCGCTATCCAGAAGCGGGCTCAGCATATGGTAAACTGGGATGAAGGGGCCTGTCCATCCTTAAAAGGCTGCCAGGCGAAACCAAGTGCCAGCCTTGCACTTCCGGGAAGACTTCTGTGATTAGATGCCTGTTTTACCACTTAAAACAGGAATAAAATCATTGGCATAGAATCTGGAGCCCAAATCACGAAGGCATTTTCGCCCTAAGGAAGGCTGTAGAACATACAGTACTCTCACATACGTTCCCTTTGATGCAAACATGCAGATCAAGATCATCCTTCCATATTCCGTGTGATGTCAAGTCAGAATGTGAAACCATTTAGATAAAATAACATCATAAATTGTATCTAATCGAATCGTTTTGTGAATAAAAATCTGAAGTTCACCTCCGACACCGAAGAAGTGGCATCGGGACAGGATTTTTACAAAAATGCACAGGGATAACATTTCAATGAGTAATTATAAATAAAGGGAATCATGAATATATTTTTATTAAAGATTTTTTTAAACTTTAAAGCCTGATTTCTCAGAACTTCTGTTTTCAAAACCTTAATCTTTAATAAGCCATAGCTTCCAAAATATTAAATTTTTATATATTTGCCCACAAGTGATTTGGCCTTGTTTTGAAGCTCTGATTCTACACTTTCATATCATGTGAAAAAACCATCTTCATTGGTGGAAGGAGTGTAATGCTTTTTAACCTCTTTAGTGCTGCGAACCCCCCAGCGGATCAACGGCACAGTCCGTGTTTGACGAACTCTTACAAGATCAGTTTGTAAACTACCGGTATGCTTCCGGTATCACCAGAAACTAGGAGCAGGCCTTTCTGTAGCTCTGTAGCATGTCATGCTAACTCGCTGGGAAGTGGGCATAATGTAGCTCCACAGTCTGCGATCTTTTTTGACAAAAGTAAATGGGCTTGACTATTTTCAAACCTCTCACATCAAGATATCTGAATGACATTGGGCTCATTAGAACCGTAAGAGCCTCTGCTTCACAGCCATACCGGAGATTAACAGCTACACAGGCTAAATTAGCTTTAGGGTCCTAATTCCTGAATCCTAGTCCTAAATCCTAATCCCTTTTCCCCATTCCCGAGTGGTCAGAAATGACTTGAAAGTGTACCAAAGCTGTGTAATTAATGGTATCAACCCACAACTTGGTGCAGCAACTAATCCCACATAATGGAGCATGGGAATGGCATCCTTAGGCATGAAGCCCCTTTACACTCTAAATATTAATAATTTTATTAGATGCAATTACAAATATAATGTTTATTACCTTTACATTGATAGAAAAGATTGACATACAGTGTCAAGCTCCCACACCACCTCCCCAAACTCCAACCCGTCCACCTCACTCGGAACCCAAGAAATGGGCTTGAAGCTAAAGGTTAAAATGCATTGCTGATGTGTAGGTGAAGCTAGAACTGGAAGTTAGAACTGGATAGCAATTAAAAGTTTGAGATAAGTGTAAATTGATCCCTCAATCGACTCCAGATCCAGATGCATAAACACAGCGCAAAAAAATGATTTGACGGACAGAGCCCAAAACCCATGGGGACGAAGATCGATATGGACCTCTATAGATCTGTATGTAGTTCTATGTGGCAGAATAGGTTGTTTCTGACCAAAGTTGGTTAATGTTGTATTCTATCAAAGCAACTGTGACCTCTGGCTCAGTCCACAGGGTATGGGAGGAGACAAGGTTATTACAGGTCTCAACTTAATTAGGTTAGAGAAAAAAAATGAAGAGGGGGTTTGGAATGAGGCAACTAGAGAGGCAGCAGATGAGGCAGAGCGAAAGCGATGGAGAAGATTATTTAGGAGATGGGAAAAACAGAGAGGACAGAATGGGAAAGAGTGATTTTGGAAAGAGTTTAGAGAGACAATTTAGAGGTATAGAGGTTAGAGAAGGTCTATGTAGCCTAACCTGCTTTTTCTTGGTCAGGGTAAAGGGGACAGCTGACCGTGGGTGTAAGGCTTAATTATCTCCTTCAAGTGTAAACGTTAGGGATTGCGTTATGCTACAACACCTGCCCGCAGAGTGCAGAAAAGCGAAAAGCTAATTCCTGTCAGAGTACAGTACAGTACACCAAAATCAACCAGCAGAGATCAGTCAACAATGTTAAAATATAGAAGAATGGAACCTATTCCGTATCTAGCAGAAAATGCATACGCCAACACAATATGTGCTCGCTTTCACTAGGGCGTGAACACCGAAGCCTTCACAGACCAAAGAACGAGGACCAACCTGAAGAAACCCTTGCAGCCCTCGCAGGTCATGGCGTTAAAGTGGAAGCCGGTCGCCTTGTCCCCGCAGACGCCGCAGATCCGCGGGGCGTTGCGGTCGAACTCATCCGGCCCCACCGCCGATGTTGTCACCGTCATGGGCTCCATCACTGGAGAGACAGGGGAGAGGGAGAGAAAGGGTTAAGGCTAGAGGCGACATTCCTCGCGGCGGTCTGCAAACAAACAAGATACAAGCGCCCAAGCTGGTGGTCCGGTTTAGAAAGAGTCGCCAGGGATGAGTGGGATTGTTGGTCTGTGTGTGTGTCTTCCTACCTCGGGGAGAACTTCCAAAAAGCTGTATGTTGGTGTGTGCAAGAGTGTTTTCCAATGCGTTTCGTTGCCTATGTGAGGTGGTGGTTGGAGGTGTGGTGCGGTGTGTGTGGGCCCTCTCTTTATACATGCAGGTGTGGGTTCCATTAGCATATTTAGCAAAAAGCTTCGACAGGAACACTCTGCATCTCGCCATCATTGGCTAAATGACTCAGCAGTCCAAATAAACACCCATATACACTTATACGAAAGGTACACACACACACATACAAATGGACATATTCACTGTAAGAAAGGTTTTAAACAACAGTGGAGGGACCATTCGGCAAAAGCGGACAATTAAGGGATACATTAAATACAGGGAAAATTAGATATACTCCCCACACACGCACACACATACACACGCCATCTGGCTGTTCCCCGGCAATGAAATAAACAACATCAGCGTAACACACACCAGGCACAGCAGAGAGAATGTCTGCTGTGGGCCAACAAATCCATTTCAATATGCACGGCCGCCACCCCGGCCTCCGCCCATTTCAGCTGACTAATGCCTGGCCCACACTACAAGATTTTTTCAAATCTTAACAGATGTTGAAAATGTGAGATACCCCACACACAGCGGCATACTGTATCATGATACATCTGACGCTTGTGTTCCTATGGTGTGTGGAGAGCAACGATTTGCCCAAACAGCAGCACACACACGCTAACAGATTCCATTCACCGACAACCAGAGTCCGACATTACCGGAGATTACCACGCGATCGCACCTGACTTTAGAGAAAACAAAGGAGGACGGGCTAGAACCAGCGATGCTATTTTATGCTCTGTTTTTTTAACACAAAACCCAAAAGCAAAAGAGAAAAAACAAGGGAGCAAGTCAGGGAGACGGCGTGGACGTCGGCAGCTCCAGCTTCATGCTTCGCGGCCGCCACGGCTGCTGGTGTGTATACCGCTCGTTCCGTTTCGGTCGGCTCGGCTCCCGTTCTAAAGTAACCTTTAGAACCATCAAAAAATTGGGACTTTGTTCAGGATTGTAGTGTCTTGTAGTGTGTACCCCGCTTCCAACTAAAGCTGGTCACACAATGGAGAAGACCAGTGAGGGTTATGGTTAATGTTTTAGAATAAATAATTTGATTTGATAAAAGATTGTGTGTGTTGGCCGAATTATACTACAAGTCCCAGAATTCTAATCAAGCCTGCAAGGTTATTTTATGTGTTGACATTGGAAGAGGGCTGATATGCGAATGCTTTCCAGGTAGTTCATTCAGTTTGACTGAGATTAATTTAAAGATTAAGATAAATTAGATATTGACATGAATGGAAAGTGACTTGAAGAGAAAGAAAGCAAGACAGAAATGAATAATGAATAATATAAATTTCATAGTATATTGTGTATCAGTTTGTAAAGGTCTGTGACCTTTTTTCGGTATAATAATTTGGATTACTTCTATCAGGGTTCATTCTGGCATTACAGAATGAAATTCTAATAATTCTTTAAGCTCTATTTTTTTAATCTATCTATTCTATTCCATCTATTCTTAAATGTCAGAAGACAAAATTCAACCATTTCAAGCACCTCAAGGACCTGGTAAGAACCCTGTTCTATGTTAATATAAAATAGCTATAGATGCTTAAATACATTTTTTTTGTGCAAAATAAGCAACAAACTAACTGTATACCTTCCAGGTATTTGCGGGGGGAGCAGGTCGAAGCATGCCATGCGGGCACGATGGCGAGGAGGCATCACATGGCTGCACGACACAGTGCTGAGGAGTAACGTGCCCAGAAGTAGGACGTAGGCGACGGAGGGAGAAATAGAAGTGGAGAGAAGGGGAAACGAATGATGGAGACGAACGCAGTCGGACTCCATTAGCCCTCGTTTCCCCTCGGCTAGTTGGAGCTGCTGCACACGCGTGTGGGCGTGCGGTCCGTCCAATTACCTGGAACGCACCGGATCAAGAAACAGGGACATGTACACATTCCTAAAACACTGTCCCGGCTAAAAACTGTTTATAGCAGCTTGAGCTGCAGGCAACACGCACGCACCCCAGTTACTGTTATCACTCACGGATTAGATTTACTTCACCTCACCACTGCTGCGACAAAGCCGTTCTAAGCTGCCTGTAAGAACTAGGGGTGTAAGAAAATATTGATACACCATCAAAAACACCATCGTTCTTTAGCCCAGGTATATTAACGACCCATTTCAGAAATGTTTTCAATATTTTTTTTATCCGTCCGAGAGAACGACACCATCCGCGATCGATTGACTAGTGGACTCGTTCTCTGGTGTTACGTTAGAAGATGCGGACACAGCTTTCTGGTTCAGGTGGATTAATAATCGCAATATATCGCCTTGCTTACAGTATCGCAATATTGCCAATACACAGCCCCAGTAAGAACTCTATCAGCAGTAAACACAATCCCAGCAATAGCCAGCAACAGGTTTGGACACCGATAGACAGTCAAACAGTATTCACATCAAGAGAGATATAAAAAGCCTTTAATCCAGTTTGAGTCTTAAAGAAAAATAAAAAATAAAACAATGTTCCATATCTGTGGAAGCTATTTTGCCACACACTCACACATACAACGAATAAACATGGGAGGTGTGACAGCACCCCAAACACACAGTGAGTCTCATTCACATACATACAGGTGATCCCGGGCTGCACTATGTTGGGGGGGTGGAGGTGAGCGGGACACTGGCTCAAACACGTGTGAAGCCACAAGCATGGATAGACTAATATGCACGCTACATAATTCATGGTGTCGAGGAAAAAACAACCCGAGTGTGTATGTTTTGTTATTTTGTGGCCCGTCGCTGCTATTTATCATTTGGCAGTGAAGTGAATATCCAAAAGAGAGATGATGCAGCTATCATCAGGACCGGTAGAGCGGCGGCGGGGGGTTCTCTGAGGCCGTCGATAGGCCCACAAACAACGGCACCAAACCACCTGTTGTTTTTCATTAACGGTGGTGACAAGGATCAAGGATCAGCCTGGAGGTTTGGGCTCAAGGAGGGGCGTGAAGTAAAAATGAAAATGTCAGTATGTTGTATAGGGCTGGGCATTTGGTAGGTTCTCACGAATCTAAACTGTCATGATTTGATTCAATCTGATATTTATGAGATGGCTTGAGATATTTTATTTTCTTACACACTTTATTAATCCCTGTGGGGAACTTAGTCCTCTGCATTAAACTATCCCAGGGGTCTTTAACCCATCTAGGTGCAGTGGGCTGCCACGTAGCGGGGACCAACTCAACCAGCTGCATTTAATTTATGTGTAAAATAATTGCATAACTTCCAAAGAATCAATGTGACACTTTTTTATTCATAAATGGAAACAATGTAATTATATCAAAGTATCTGTGGCAGTTCGCCTGCCACACGCCATCCAAGTGGCTTTTCCATGGATCTCGGATCAGAGACACAGGCAAGATGTTGAAGCAAACCAGGTTATTGCAGAGATGGCGAGATGCTGCAGCCGGGAGCAGATGGAATGTGTGTTGTCATGACAAGGGCTCCTCCTGTGTGTGGGGACGGTGATTTCAACCTGTTGCTCATCAACTCCTCTGATGAGCAACAGGTGCGCAGCCACCCCTGATCCTGGGCCACTTAACTAGACCCAAGACCGTTGGCTGCTTAAACCACACCGCCCCCACACCACATAGCCCCACCACCAAACTGAGGCCACGAAGAATCCCTGAATCTCTTGGGCTTCTCTGCTGGCTGGTGGAGGTCTAGCCGGGCTTGGCTGCTGCGGAGGTCGCTTGGCGGGGTGGCCTAGCTGCCTGGAGGGGTGGCCTGGATGCTGGGCTGCAGATGGTCCCGTTGGCGGCTGCTGGGAGGAGTAGCTAGCCGCAGGCGGTCACCCATGGTGATTGCTGTGGCTGCTTCTCCCTCCCTCCTCCGCTGGCCATCCGCTTGATCCCCTGCTGCCGTTGGGAGAGGGCCGGTGCTGTGGTCCTCTGTCGAGCTGCCGGTGGCTCCAGTGTGTCTGTGGACAGCCGTTCTGTGTCCCTTCCCTGTGCCGGAGAGTCCCCGTTCAGGTGCCAGTGTGGGCGTGTTTAGCCCACGATTCGGGTTTCAGGAAGACGGAGACGGAGCCAGGGAACAGTGAGAGCGCCGTTCGGCGTGTTTTAATACAGAGTCCTGACAACATAAAGGCACGCCGGCCAAAACAAAACTTAAGGTGCGCACTGCGCAGGTTCGCTCTGAGGGTCAGTCAGCGATCTGTTCCGCGGGTCTCACGACCAGCACCACGCTCCTCACTGAAAGACAAATAACATATATGAACAATCGCTCCCGCCAAATCGGACAAATCGGCAACCGTGGTACCGATCCGGTACAGGCGCGCCGCCACGGGAAGAAGCCAGCGTCGGGTCCGTCACAGTATCGTCTTCTTTTTTTTAACCCAGCCCTTGTTGTACATTTCATAATCTCCAGGCGACCTCAGAGTTATTCGATAACGTGATCTAGTAGATCGCATAGATCTCAAGTGGGCGGCTGGATTGATGTTCATCTTACAGTATGTCTTTGTGATTTCATTCATATATTTGTAATACAATCAGATTTCATTGATGTATAACGACAATCCTTTAAGTGTGAAACACCTTGTATAGGACGGTATTGACCAGTAATGGTAAAACTCTTTAACCATGAAGGGAAGTCGAGAGGATTGAAAGGAAAGTCACATTTTTGGTCTGAGGTAATGAAATTAACATCGGGAGATTTAGAAAATGTAGAAAAGATGTGAATAAAAAAGAGAAAGTTATAGTGATAAAAACTAAACTCCAGTGTCAGAGATCGGAGCAGTTTGATATACTGTAATTCACAGATTCCAAAGTGCTTTGGTTTGCTGCTCTGGTTCTTTTACTTTTTTTAATGACTTAATCGGGCTGGAGGCTTAAAAAAGCGCTGCTCGCAGCACACATTTCTCCTGTAAATGTCAGTATAGTACTGCAGCATGGAAAAAGACATTTCCTTTGTTTTTTCTTTGCCATTTGTCTCACCCGACATCATCCCTAATGTACCTGGCGTGCTGGGACCAGATTAGATGTTCTCTGTTAGTTACTGGCACTTTTCAAAGGACGTGGTTCTGGATCTGTGCTTTAAAAGCGGCGTCTCGCTCAGCAAACAAGTTCGGGGAACTCTGTGGGGGATCAGGGCTAAGCAGCTGACTGTCCCTGGATAGCCTGTTTACGTTGCAAAAGTAGGCTGAGTCTGCGGTGGTGTCAAGCCAGGCCACTGCCATTCACCCCCCTCCCCATGCACTCAGAGCCATGTGACCGTTTTCATCTCTGTGCCGTCTACCCTGGCTTACCCCCGGTCTCTGCTTGTTTTTCTCTCATCCTCTCCTGCTTGACCCCCCTGCTCTCCCTCTGTTCTACAGCATGCGAGACACATTCGCCTACATCGGTATAGTCTCATGTTGACACACCAAACATTCATCGAGCAGCGTTTAGTCAGGCCCGACCACAGTGAAGCTGCCAATTTGGAAATCAACTGTGTAAGCATGAAATCCGATTTTGTCCAGGGTTGTTCAGAAACTGTTGCCGTACTGTGGCTGAGGATACTTTCTTGGAGACAGAAATTGATTGCACCCAATAATGCTGTAGCACAGATAATCTGGTCCTTAAAATAACCAAAGGGTTAAAACTTGACACTAATTATCACATGGGAACAAATATAGCTGGTCTACTTACATAGCCGTAGGATGAGCTGGTTATCAAAATCATGAGACAGTGTGACATCTCATCTTTATCTCTCGATACATCCGGTTCTTCCATGGAACCGGCAACACTTTCCTAACATATGCCTCTCTATCCTGTTTGTGAGCCCAACAGATATAAAACAAAAGGACTGAAATCAGGTAACGATACCCACAGTTGGAACATAAACCACAGACCCAGGGTTTCCATTATCCGGTAATTATCGTTTTTTTTACCGGGAAAATCTGTTGAAGGCGACATATTTAAATCTCTCCGGTCATAATGTCTGGTGAAAATAATTCCCTCTAAGCACCATTTAAATTGTATTCAAATAGGCTCAAATTAAATTTCCACATATCCATCTATTAAAGAAAAAATATTCATTTTTTGTTTATTTTCTACAGGTTTTTATTCAATTTTATTTTATCTGAGAAAAGGCCTATATCGAACAGAAATGATTTGATTTCAAGTCGGCAGCAGCACGCCGTAATTAAAATGTTCTGAGCCAGATAGGCCTGCATGTCATTTTTTGTTTGTTTGCAAATAGTTTTTATTCTGTTTTATTTTATCTGAGAATATGTAGGCCTAAAGCTGAAGGAATTCTTTGTGTTTAAGTGTTGCCCCAACGAACGTAGGGTAAGATTTATTTATTTATCAAATATCTTATGCACATTTTTATTTTCTTATATAGTATAAACAAAAGTTGCCTACTTTTCAATAAAAAAAATTATAAATCTACATGCCTTGATGATGTCATTCTTTATATAGCCTGCCTATCAATTGTTTTTAAGCTCAATAGACAGATAATATTTGACCGGAATTTCTCCCATTTGTCCGGGACATTGAAATCTTCCAGGACACGTGGACCGGCACCGATTTTCTGCACACCGAACGGAAACCCTGCACAGACCTAAAGGTAATCCCCACAGATGAGACGCAAATGTGGACCGACCAACATGGATTGGTTGGCTCCCTAATGTGGTTACATAGCGAACGGTTGTGGCCGGATGACAGGGTACATGCAGTTCCTTGTCTCTCTCTGTCTTGTTCTTCTCTCGCCATTTTCCCCGGAACCCCTTTGTGTTCCCCTTGGAGACCAATCAAGCTCCACGCCGCATCGTAAATCTAATGTTCCGGAGCAGTGGGCCTAGACGGGCTTACGCAGCGCCAGCGCAACACTGGACCACCTGCCTGGAGAGGCGAGAAGTACACACCGCATGCTGAGCAATAGCACTTGTGAAAGCCTTGCAATATTTGTCTCGAAAACGGTGTGTATGTGTTTATATATATATTTTTTTATATATTATAATATTTAATATTGGTGAATGAGCATCTTTCATTTAGACAAAGTCTCTTCACACACAAGTACAAGGTGTCTCAAATTGGAAGTTAACATTGATATTACATTTTCACATTCTATTTTGAGAAACTTCTCACTGAACACTGAACTTCAGAACATTTGCTAAAAGGATTCTCTCTCTCCGCCCTGGACTTAACCAAGGGCGCACGAAGAAAACACATATAGAGAGGATTCTCTCTATAGGCGGCGCGGCAGGATGCATGGTCTACTTTTACCAGCGACTGCCTTGCACCGGGCCTCGCGGTTCCTATAACTTCCATACCTCTCTAGAGCAGCACGACAAAAGGCCACAGCCAGAGTTAAAGCTTCAAAGCATAAACATAAATCCTGCCTAAAATGGAAGTTACTACCTTGTGATTCTTCAGAGTTAATCCACCAAGTCTAATGCTGATAATTCAATCAGCACTGTCTGTCAGTTGCCTCGCTTTGGATTGCTATTATTTGAAGGCTTATTTTAAGGAGAGGGTGGTTTGTGCTGCACTTAACTTGAGCGTAACGCAAGTGTGTTCTGTACAGTCCAGTAAATCATTGGACATCAAAGGTGAGGGCAGAAGAGTGTCGGGGAGGACTGAATGTGCACCTTCACAGGCTACTCTGGATGGAAGAGGAAGGGACGCGCACGTCTTTTTATGACCTTGGGATAGTGCCAACAGTGGAACAGGCAAAAAAATAATGTTTGTGTTGCATAAGTATTTTTCGTCCTGCCATGTTAGCAACGTAGGTTGACAACAATGTAAAACAATGTAGGGTGGACTTGAACATAGCCCAGAATGAGGTCTATATTCATGTCCAGAATCCTTTGAAGGCCTACATTTGATCACTGGGGAGGTCCAGAGAAGGTCTATCAAATCAAGGATGTTAGCCACAGTATCTCATACGCGGCTACGGTGTTACTGTCAGACGCCCCGGTACAGGAATAACAGCACAGCAGATCAGAGGACATCAAATGAACCAAAAGGGAAGTGCAATGGCCTGATGTTATCGGACCGGACACTCTCACACTGAACAAATGACCCAGAATCCATTAATGGAGGGGAGGGGGGTCTTACTGTGTTTACAGTAAACTGGGGCTGAGTGTGTGTTTGTGTGTGTGCGTGTTCTAAGGCCTGTCATGAAGCTACTGGCATCAGAGTGTCCCAGTTGTGTCGAGAAGAGTGCCAGTGAGACGCACCTCCGCCATTGGCTGCAGCGCGCCACACCCCTTGGCGTGCATGCGCGGGCTTACAATTTGTGGTCACTGGCATGAACGCATTTTGGATAAACAAAGCCTCTTGATGCTACGAACCTCACCGTAGCACTTGTAGACAAAGTGGCAACATAAATGAAGCATTTGTGTCCTTCTTTTATATCGTTTTCACTGTAAATCACACACATACACACAAGAAAAGGAAACAGCCGTGGTATCATTTTGGCATAAATGTATGTGCTCCTATTGAGGTTGATACTGTACATGGCACCACTACACAAACAAAGCCCATTAACTCTCTGGCCTGTGTGTATGAATGTTTGAGATCATCTGTGCGTGTGTGTGTGTCTTTTTCAATTAAGATTGTATTTTTGTTGAGATGGCAATATCACTTCAGAAGAGAACAAAACCACAACCGCTATGACAAAATAAGAGACGAAACGATGAGGCCAAAAAGTTTCTTATTCTTACAAACAGCTAATTACGGGCTCCACTACATGGGTGTGTGGTGGACGAGGGGGTGTGTATTGGGGTGGGACCCAGCGCAGGCGGCACGACTTGGCAGGGGCCATCGTTCATATACACGTTGTTTGTCTTTCCGTGAGGATGCGTGGTGCAGGAGCCAGAGGAACCAGATCACAACTCGCCAGAGCCAGAGCCTACTACAATTGTTTATTTTATGTTGACCGTTTGGCCAGCGTGCCTTTAAAGTCTGTCTACATATTAAAAACCCGCCACCCGGGCACCTCACTGCCAGCACGTCTCCGCTACCTGTGGGCAGCTCTCCCCACAGGGCACACCCCTAATACAAGCCCACCTTCCAATATAACTTAAAACAAATATTGCAATGTGTATGTTACAGTTATCTTGCAGACACTCGCTCGGCAGAAGGAGAAACCACTTACACTTAACGCTGCCACTAATTTCCAGTTTGGTTAGCGTCCTGTGTGTGGGAGTGCTGTTGGCATGTGATACAGGTATTATAATGACAGGAGGCAGAGGACAGCTGAGCTGCCATGAATACAGGTAGGCAGCACTCCCTCATGGTAATTAATAGGATGCAGGCAAGACTTGCACCCAAACACACACACACAAACACTTTCATACAGCACTTACACAAATACTTTGCAACTCAACCACACAGCCAAAGGGCTTATATCGTGAGTTCTGCATGGGAGCTCAGTAATGGGTGGCGAAGGAGAGAGATACACAATCATACGGAGAGAGAGTGGGTGGGCCTGGGAAGGGATTTGGTAACTGGGCAAATGGATAATATGTAAATGAAATTCAATCACACCCACTCACCTGTCCATTATACCACCTATGGTATAATAACCCCTTGTTGATCAGAGAAAATGGTAAATACAGGGACCAGCAGTGACCTATTATTCAATAAAATCATGATTCTTCAGAGCCAATTTCATAAATATTGTGCTTCTGCAATTATCGAGAATCAAAATAATGTATTTTTATTTGTTTACTTTTGCAACACAAGACCATTCCAACAACCTTCCACCATTGTTACTAAACATAATTTTTTTTACAACAATTTTCTTTTGTTAAACCATACAGAGTTAGACATACATTAGACATACTCTGCTGTCATACATAGTTTTAAAATAATACTTCCGGCTATCTTATAAAAAACAAAACAAGAGCAAGCTGATAACATTAACTACTTACAGGAGGTTGGAGCACCAAACAACCTTTTCTCAGCAATCAGATCGATGAAGCAAGATGAGGTCAAAGGGTAATTATGCAGTGTTTCTCACACACACTTTACTTGGGCCTGGCCGCCAAGGTATATTAACGGCCACCAAGGTATATTTGGCGACCCATTTTAGCATGTTTTATTTTTTTATCCGTCCGAGAGTACGACGCCATCCATGATCGATTAACAGTGTGGACAATCTCCCCTCGCTCTATCCCTCCCGTCCCTGTTCGTTCTGCTATCGCAAGAAGGGTCCACATGCTCTGCAGAGAAACAGAGAGAGAGAGAGATGTTCTCTGGTCTTACGTTAGAAGATGCGGACACGATGGATATTTTACAAGCACAGACCAGGTAAAGCTGGAAAACTCCTTTTCTCCTCATTGTGTAATTGTTCTCTGACGTTGGTAGTAGCTTCAAATTCTTTGAAAGAAAGCGGCAACTATGCTGCATTGGTAGCTACTCGAGAGTGAATTCAGCAGATGTAACTTGACCATTGCGCAACATGCAGCAGAGTTGTCCTGGCTAAATATAAGAAAGATTATCCTTTGTTTTCTCTTCGGGCTATGGCAGTTAGAAAGACACAGACCGACTTTAACTGAGGTTAGACAAATTTTTCATGCATTTACTCAGCAGATATGAATATTCAAAATATTTTAAGAGAATACGGCATGGGGATGAGGAAGAGAGATAGTAACTTAGCAAAGGTAACTTAGCCAAGGTTAGTATTTGGCGTGAAATGGCAATAAATAAATGCATAAGGATCAATAATTATACATGTCTAGATTCAAGCTTGTTCTCAATTACAGGGGTGGGTCAGTGAAGCTGCTGGCACAAGTAGTGAGAGTGCTGAGGGAGAGGCAGCAGCAGGTCCCGGTGTGGTAGACCCGGTGTGGTAGAGGCAGGTGCAGGTCCCGGTGTGGTAGAGGCAGCAGCAGGTCCCGGTGTGGTAGAGGCAGCAGCAGGTCCCGGTGTGGTAGAGGCAGGTGCAGGTCCCGGTGTGGTAGAGGCAGCAGCAGGTCCCGGTGTGGTAGAGGCAGGTGCAGGTCCCGGTGTGGTAGAGGCAGCAGCAGGTCCCAGTGTGGTAGAGGCAGGTGCAGGTCCCAGTGTGGTAGAGGCAGCAGCAGGTCCCGGTGTGGTAGAGGCAGCAGCAGGTCCCGGTGTGGTAGATGTATAGTTGTGTATAGTGCTGTTTTGTATGGTTAATAAAGTGTTTTTCATCTGTTTTTCAGGTCAAAACTGACCTGGAAACAGACTGAAAGGGGAGCACCTGGCTGCACGTCTGCGAATATGGATAAATGGACGAGCACCAGAGGCGTTGCCACATGCACAGGCGTTGGAGCTCTTCTTTGAAAAACCTAGAAAGATTAAGTGCTCTGACAAATAGGCCCACCGTTTTATTCTCAATTTTTTTTACTGTGTCTTACTCTTCCCATGTGGGTAGATGGAGGGGAGATTTGGGGGGTTGGATCTGTGAAATATATTGTGTGAAATTATAATATTCAAGAAATCAAAATATTGTGTTAAAGGTCACACGTATTTGTTGTTTGTCACATGTAGTAGACCATTTTCGTGCCGGCAAGTAATGCCAGCCCTTTCCGCCATCACTATGACCACAAGTACCGTATATTTCAGACCTGTGGGAAACACTCATGCAAGTGAGTATGTAAAGAACAAACTAATGTGAATGAGAAAGCACCCCAAGAGGTGAAAAATAATTAAAGCCCAAAGCCAACAACAACACACACAGACCAATTTACAATACACCCTTTCTCTTCCCATCTGCTCTGCTCTTAAACCACGCATGGGCAAAATAGCTACGTTTTCAACACAAAAAGGCACAGACGGTCCCCACGAACACACACTCACACACTCTGTCCTGCCCGGCCCCGATCTGCACAACACAGCCGCTTTGAACTTTAGACCTTGTTCCTCGGCGGGTGATGAAAACGAATAAGCCGCCGCACTGCTGGCAGGCTGACAAGCTGAGAGGCAGAGAGAAAGAGAGAGAGAGAGAGCGCGAGAGAATGGAAGACCGAGCCCTATATTCAGACCAGAGAGAGGCCGGCACAGGGAGCGACGGCAGCAGTGAGAGAGAGTTGGAATGGGGGGGTGGGGGGCCTAGCCTAAGGGGTACAGTTGATTCTCTCTTACGGGTGAGTTATAGGAGGAGGAGGAAGAGAGAGAGAGAGAGAGAGAGAGAAACAACATTCGAAAAGAAGAATTATTGAAAAAATGCACTAGACTAAAATAGATTGAGAATAGCAAGAAGAAGAATGTAACGAATAGCAGCAAGGACAGCAGTTCAACAAGCTGCTTCGTGCTGCATGGAACTGCCCATCAGGTGTTGGTATTGGAGTTGGACTCATCGAGGCCAAATGACACGATCGACATCAACCAATTTAATTTCCCGATTCTGAAAGGCAAATGTTGGTGTAATGGATAGTTCGCTGGCAGGAAATATTCGTGCTGCGGTTTGTATGTATTACACGGCAAGAAGGACTACGGTAAGAAACAAGACGGAAAACCAGAAAGTCCAAACCGGCATCGAACAAGCAAAGAACAGTTGTACGAATCCTGTTATGCAGTCAAACTGGAAGTGTAGCTTGAAGGTGGAGGGCGGGAGGCGGAGCGAGACGGAGAGAACAGAAGAGAGAGAATACCAGCGTCTGGCAGCTGGTGACCTTTACGGTGGCCAACGAGGATCTTAGCAGCTTGTGTTTCCCAAAACGCATTCCTCGTGTTGGGGGAACAAGCTTTAGCAAAGTATCATTTTTTTCATTTTGTCGTACTGTTTTATAGGTTACAGCAAATATATATATATTTTATTTGTATATTAGATAGTTAGTTATTTTCTTGACTCATGTGCAATGACAATAAAGGAATTCTATTCTATTCAATTCTAAGGTGAGACTGGCCATAGCTGCCAATTCAAGTTTTTTAATCTGTGTGTGTTTCACTTTCTTGAGACGGTGAGGAAAGTGGCTCGACGTGTGGTATATGTAAACACAGGGAAGTGGTTCCGGGCAGCGATCCAGCCAAACACAGGTTCGCACATTACGGCATCGTAGCCTCGACTGGCGGCTGCTGTCATTACACGACGCTCGCCACGTCGCCACCACCGTCACCGGCTCAGCGCACCGGTTTGAAATCAGCGCACGGCTTTCTATGAAGAGCAGCCCTAAATGACGGCGTGTGTCTATTCCTGACCTTCTCCCTGGTATTTGTAGTGACATAGTGTCAGGGATTTCTCGTTTGACTCAGTCTTCTGGTGTAGGTGCAGCGTTTCTGAGCTAGAACTCATTTATCTCACTTAACTCATCCATACATTGGCAACTTTGTCCATTTCAGCACACGCATAGTCCAGGCCACACCCAACCTGGCCACAAACAATGGCACTGATTGGCTCATAGGGGGCGCTATAACACGCATTCTGAGTCAAAGGCTCATTGCTGCCGTCACGTTTGTTCTAGTGAAATGAAACGCATATGCAGCTGGACATTCTCAACAATATTGCAATTGGGACCTATAATGTCCACCTATAATTTTTTCTTGCCATTTTGAATTTTTTGAAAAACCTTCAAAAATCTTCTCAAGAACTTTAAGTCCGAAAGACACAAAGTTTGCGGGGTAAGTCAACGGGATACACATGAACATAGTTTGAGAAATGCTAAGGGATTGGTCAAAGTTGGCGAAATTATGAGGCAATCAATTTCAAATATTTGGCAAAAACATGCAATTTGTTGTAAAATCATGACAGTAATAAATCCACTTGCAATGTGTCAGGGTAGCCAGAAACATGATGGTAAACATGTCTACCAAGTGCCGTGGTGATGTCTTGATATTTAAAGAAAATATCAAGACATCAGTCCACAACAAAAAATGTACACAAAGCCTTTACCAAGAGGGCTCTTTGGCCGAGAGGTCACGCTTTGCCCGCAGTACAGACTGCACCTTTAAGGTCTTGCTTTTTGTACTGTCCACATCGCACAACTTCTGAGGCATATTTCCATCCATGTTGCCATTTTGCCAGTCCCAACCAACCACTGGGACACAAAACATAACACCTCTTGGCCCACAGTGACTGTATAATAAACACTGTCAGTCTTCAGGCTCATTGCTGCATCCAGGTGGATCTAGAGAAGTGCAAGGTGCTGGACTGCAGAATGTCGCACAATGTCGCTTCTTTCCTTCATTCCTTGTCATTCAGTGGAAGCCGGTCCATTGCTGCCATGCAGCTATATTTCAGGTTGAATCTGTTCAATTCATAGTCAGGTCTTTCACAGTTTTTAGTTTAGTAGTAGTAGTAGTTTAGTTATTTGTGTTATGATATTGAGTTGCAATATTAAACAAATCGCAAGACATATCAAATCGGTGGTTAGATATGTTCGCAATACCGGGTTGGAAGGTCCTGCCGAATCTCAATACCATGTCGGCCCCTGACATG